>MU789469.1:245788-279683 GCA_026770625.1 Nicotiana glauca
GTGCCCGTACCTCATCAACAGGTCGTTATGATGGAGGTTATTCTGGTCGCCCTGTACATTCAGCTTTACCAGCAGCTGGCAGTACTCCAGCTCTGCCTACACCTTAGGAGCCTTATTATGCCCCTCCAGTTTCTAGCGCGCCTCCTGCGCGGGGTACTTCAAGAGGTCAGTCCAGCAGGCCTAGCCCCAGCCAGTCACGGCTACCGCATCCTCCCAGAGCTTGTTTCGAGTGTAGCGATACACATCATATGGTTAGGGACTGCCCTAGACTTGGTAGGGGTGCATCTCCATAGACTGCTCAGCCACAGCGGGCTCCTCAGAGTTCTCAGGCTATGATCACAGCTCCAGCTGCTGCCCTACCTACCCAGCCAACCAGGGGCGGAGGCCGGGGAGATAGAGGTCACCCTCGAGAGAGGGGTCGGGCCAAATATTGTTGTATTCCTGCTCGCACTGAGGCTGTTGCCTCCGATTCTGTCATCACAGGTATTATACTGGTTTTTCACAGAGAGGCATCGGTTCTATTCGATCCAGACTCTATTTATTCTTATGTGTCTTATTATTTTGCTCCACATTTGGGTGTGCCTCGGGATTCTTTGAGTGCCATCGTTTATGTTTCTACTCCTGTGGGAGATTCTCTTATTGTGGACCACATTTATCGGTCATGTTTGGTTACTATTCGTGGTTTTGAGGCCAGAGCGGATTTATTGTTACTCGGTATGGTTGACTTTGATATTATTCTGGGCATGGACTGGTTATCGCCTCATCATGCTATTCTTGATTGTCACGCCAAGACCGTGACGCTGGATATGCCGGGTATTCCACGTATTGAGTGGAGCAATACTTTAGATAACACTCCCAGTAGAGTTATCTCTTTCCTTAAAGCTCAGCGTATGGTTGAGAAAGGGTGTGCCGCATATTTAGCCTATGTGAGAGATGTCAATGTTGATACCCCTTCTGTTGATTCAGTTCCAGTGGTACGGGATTATCCCGATGTGTTTCCAGCTTATCTTCCGGGCATGCCGCTCGATAGAGACATTGATTTTGGCATTGATCTGTTGCCGGGCACCCAGCCCATTTCCATTCCTCCGTATAGCATGGCTCCTCATGAGTTGAAGGATTTGAAGGATCAATTGCAGGAATTGCTTGGTAAGGGTTTTATTCGGCCTAGTGTCTCACCGTGGGGTGCTTCTGTCTTTTTTGTGGAGAAGAAGGATGGTTCTATGCGTATGTGCATTGATTATTGCCAGTAGAACAAAGTTACAGTGAAGAACCTTTATCCTTTGCCTCGTATTGATGATCTGTTTGACCAGCTTCAGGGCGCACAGGTGTTTTCCAAGATTGATTTACGCTCAGGTTACCATCAGTTGAAGATTCGGGAGCCAAATATACCGAAGACTGCCTTCAAGACTCGGTATGGTCATTACGTGTTCCTTGTTATGTCATTTGGACTGACTAATGCCCCAACAACTTTTATGCATTTGATGTACAGTGTATTCAGGCCATATCTTGACTTATTCGCTATTGTTTCTTTGATGACATTCTGGTGTATTCCCGGAGTCGGGAAGATCATGAGCAGTACCTGAGGACAGTGCTTCAGACCCTGAGAGAGAAGAAATTATATGCAAAGTTCTCAAAATGTGAGTTCTGGTTGAGTTCTGTGGCATTCCTAGGCCACGTGGTATCGAGTGAGGGCATTCGGGTGGATCCGAGGACGGTGGAGGTCGTGCAGAGTTTGCCCAGGCCCTCCTCAGCTATAGATATTCGCAGTTTCCTTGGCTAGGTGGGTTATTACCGTCGCTTTGTGGAGGGGTTTTCATCGATTGCGGCCCCTATGACTAGATTGACCCTAAAGGGTGCCCCATTTTAGTGGACAGAGGAGTGTGAGGCGAGCTTCCAAAAGCTCAAGACAGCTTTGACTTCAGCCCCAATCTTGAAGCTGCCTACCGGTTCGGGGTCTTATACAGTTTATTGTGATGCCTCACGGGTTGGACTTGGAGTGGTGTTGATATAGGATGGTAGGGTGATTGCCTACGCATCCAGACAGTTGAAGATACATGAGAAGAATTACCCTGTCCACGACCTTGATTTAGCTGCTATTGTTCATACCTTGAAGATCTGGCATCATTATTTGTACGGGGTGCCTTGTGAGATCTATACTGACCATCGGAGTTCGCAGCACTTGCTTAAGCAGAAGGACCTGAATATGCGTCAGAGGAGATGGTTAGAGTTGTTAAAGGACTATGATATTACTATTCTTTATCACCAGGCAAGGCCAATGTGGTAGCCGATGCCTTGAGTCGCCGAGCAGAGAGTTTGGGGAGTTTGGCATATTTACTAGCTTCAGAGAGACCTATGGCGATGGATGTTCAGGCCTTAGCCAGTCAGTTCGTGAGATTGGACCTTTCAGAGCCTAGTCGGGTTCTAGCCTGTGTGGTTTCTCTGTCTTCCCTATTTGATCATATCAGGGAGTGGCAGTATGATGACCCTCATTTGCTTGTCCTTCAGGACAGGGTCCAGTATGGGGATGCCAGAGATGTGACCATCGGGGATGATGGCGTATTGAGGATGCAGGGCAGGATTTGTGTGCCTAATGTTGATGGTCTTCGAGAGTTGATCCTAGCAGGGGCCCATAGTTCACGGTATTCCATCCATCCGGGTGCCATGAAGATGTATCAGGACTTGAGGCAGTACTATTGGTGGAGGCGGATGAAGAAGGATATAGTTGATTACGTGTCTAGATGCCTCAACTGCCAGCAGGTGAAGTATGAGCACCAGCGTCCAGGTGGGTTGCTTCAGCAGATAGAGATCCCGGAGTGGAAATGGGAGCGTATCACCATGGACTTTGTATCTGGACTCCCACGGACCTTGAAGAATTTTGATTCCATTTAGGTCATTATGGATCGGCTGACCAAGTCCGCTCACTTTGATTCCTATGTGTACCACTATTCGTCGGAGCGGTTGGCGGAGATTTATATCAGGGAGATCGTCCGTTTGCATAGTATTCCAGTTTCTATCATTTCAGATAGAGGTACTCAGTTTACATCGCGGTTCTGGAGAGCCGTGCAGTAGGAGTTAGGCACTCCAGTGGAGTTGAGCACACCATTTCACCCCTAGACGAACGGACAGTCCGTTCGTACTATTCAGATTTTTGAGGATATGCTCCGTGCATGCATGATTGAGTTTGGAGGGTCTTGGGATCATTTCCTGCCATTGGCGGAGTTTGCTTATAACAACAGTTATCAGTTCAGCATTTAGATGGCGCCGTACGAGGCTTTATATGGTAGGAGGAGTAGATCTCAGGTAGGTTGGTTTGAGCCGGGTGAGGCCAGGCTATTGGGCACAGAGATGGTTCAGGATGCATTGGAGAAGGTTAAGGTAATTCAAGATAGACTTCGTACAGCCCAGTCCAGACAGAAGAGTTATGCGGACAGGAAGGTTCGTGATGTTTCATATATGGTTGGTGAGCGGGTTCTGCTTCAGGTCTCGCCTATGAAAGGCGTCATGAGGTTTGGGAAGAAAGGAAAGCTGAGTCTGAGATTTATTGGCCCTTTTGAGATCTTGAGGCGAGTTGGGGAGGTGCTTATGAGCTTGCCTTACCTTCTAGCTTGGCCGGAGTTCATCCGGTATTTCATGTTTCGATGCTCCAGAGGTATCACAGTGCTTCGTCGCACGTGCTGGATTTTAGTTCAGTCCAGTTGGACAAGGATCTATCCTATGTTGAGGAGCCAGTGGCAATTTTGGACAGGCGGATCAGGAAGTTGAGGTCAAAGAACATAGCTTCAGTGAAGGTTCAGTGGCGGGGTCAGCCGGCCGAGGAGGTGACTTGGGAGGCCGAGCAGGATATGTGCAGCCAGTACCCTCATCTTTTTACTACTTCAGGTATGTTCTCTATGCTCATTCGAGGACGAACGAATGTTTAAGTGTAGTTATATGTAACGACCCGGCCGGTCATTTTTGGAATTTACACACCGATCCCCCATTAACTGCTTCCCCTAAGTTCATTTCTGCTATTTTGGTTTGCCGGGACGTTTGGTGTTAGGATTCGGAGTGTTTTGGGACACTTAGTCCCTAAATGAGAGCTTAAGTGTTGAAAAATGGTCCGTATTCGGAACAGTGTGAAGACGACCTCGGAATGGAAATCCGATGGTTCCGTTAGCTCCGTTAGGTGATTTCGGGGTTGGGAGCGTGTTCGGAATGTATTTTGGAAGCTCGTAGCTCATTTAGGCCTGAAATGCCGAAGTTTGAATTTTTTAAGTTTCCGGTCCGATAGTGAGTTTTTGATCCAAGGGTCGGACTGGAATTCCGGAAGTTGCAGTAGCTCCGTCATGTCATTTGGGATGTGTGTGCAAAATTTCAGGTCATTCAGACGAGGTTTGGTAAGCTTTCTAATCGAAAGCGTGTTTTGTTGGAATTTGAAGTTCTTAGACTTGAATCTTTGATTAATTTGTGTTTGCGGCGTTGTTTTAAGTGGTTTATGGGTTGGTACAAGTTTGAATGATGTTATGAGATATGTCTGTAGGTTTGGTTGAGGTCCGGGGGGCCTCGGGTGTGTTTCGGATGCTCAACGGAGCACTTTTGTTTTGAAAATTTGTTGTAGATTTTCCTTCAGTTCTGCTGCAGATCCCCCTTCTATGCGATCGCATCATCACCTTCGCGATCGCATAGAGCATTCCAGAGGGGTTCCCAATTCCTTCTATGCAATCGCATAGCATTTTTCGCGATCGCATAGTTATACTTCCTCCTCTTCTGCGATCGCATGACCATATATGCGTTCGCATACGCCATTTTCTGGGCCTTCTAATTTTCTCTTCTGCGATCGCATTGCTCTGTATGCGTTCGCATAGACCAACTTATGGGCCCTCAATAATTACTCTTATCGATCACATTCCCTCTCTTGCGATCGCATAGAACAAAATTCCTGGGCAGTATTTAACATTTTAAAACGAGGGTTTAGCCATTTTTGACAAAACTCAAGCTAGAGAGCTCGGAATTGAGAGCAATTTCGAGGAGTTTTCAAGAGCAACGATTGGGTAACGATTCTATACTCTCTTATGCCTAAAACCCACTAATCTAATCACAATTTCCTCGTTAATTTTGGATTTTTGAATGAAAATTGGGTGAAACTTCATTGGCTAAACTATTGGGTTTTGAGTGGCCATTTGACCTCCGATTTGAGAGATTTTTATATGGTTAGACTCGTGTGAGTACGATGGTTCTAAAAATATGGAAGTTATTTGATTCCGAGACATTGGCTTGAGGGGCGCTTTGGTCATTTTACCTATTTTCGTGCCCTAGCTTTAATTTTTATAGTGGAATCAGTTGTTTGCAATATTATTTACGATATGTAATTGAATTGAATAGATTTGGGCCATTTGGAGTCGGATACTCGTGGAAAAGGTGTGGTTTCTATTGATATTGAGCCGGTTCGAGGTAAGTGGCTTGTCTAACCTTGTGTGGGGGACCTTTCCCCTTAGGATTTTACTTGATATTTGAGTGCCTTGTGCGTGAGATGACGAGCGCGTACTTGAGTCGATTGATGAAATCCCGGTTTTTACTTAAGCTATGAAAATTTAGTTCTTATTCTTATTTGCTTTACTCTATTAGAAGTTATGACTTATGCTAGATTAGAAAAAGCATGCTTAGCTGATTTGACTGTCTAATTGCTTCCGTTGTTTTGACTGCACTACGTGAAGCATGTTAGGCTAGTTCTATCTGTTGTTTGTCTTTCTTACTTCATTTCTTGGTTGATTCTGGCTGTGGTTGCGCATTTACATTGGGACTACGGATATGGGATTTTGGTAGCTCCTCCCCCCCCCCCTCCCCCCCATGTCTGTTTACTTTGGGACTACGGGTTCGATTCCCGGGAGACCCCCCTGCACTTTTACTTTGGGACTACGGGTTCGATTCCCGGGAGATCCCCCTACACTTTTACTTTGGGACTACGGGTTCGATTCCCGGGAGATCCCCCTGCACTTTCACTTTTGGGACTACGGGTTCGATTCCCGGGAGATTCTTCGTTTTTGTTACATGAGTTGGACTACGGGACGGTATCCCGGGAGATCCACTGGACAGTTGAGGAAAGGGCTACAGGACAGTACCCTGGGAGACCCTCATTAGCATCTTGACATTGAGCTGTGTTTACTCTGTGTTTACTCTATCTTTGTAGTTGTTATTGCCTCGTTGACCTGCCTTATTTCACTGCTCTATTTATTATTTCTGTCAGATTATTATACTGTTAACTATTGTTATTGTTATATTTTTGTCTCAGTAGGGCCCTGACCTTCCTCGTCACTACCCAACCGAGGTTAGGCTTGGGACTTACTGAGTACCGCTGTGGTGTACTCATGCCCTTCCTGCGCATGTTTTTCATATGCAAATCATCCAGGTATCCCTACTCAGCCACACTATCAGTGAGGCAGGAGGACTACGGAGACTTCGAGTTAGATTTACTGTGTCCGCAGACCGACGAGTCTCCCTCTTACTCTATCTTTAGTACTTAGTTTTTTTTCTTCCGCTTGTTAGATATTCTGAAGTTTGAAGCCTTTACTATACACTTTTGTAGCCTGTGTTGCCCGTGAGTTTCCGAGTTTTTGGAATTTGTTTTAGACATGTGATATTGAGATGTACATGCCGAGCGGCATTCAGTACAGTTTCCTTTTAGATATTTAATTTGGTTTTCTCTATTTTTCCGCAGTTATTATATTTCCACAATATTAGGCTTACCTGGTCGTGGGGACTAGGTGTCGTCATGACATGTTCACGGTTGGTGAACTAGGGTCGTGACATTTTAGAACCTATGTGCATTTACCTTTTACCGCTTTTAAATTAAGAAAATTATCTTGAAACGGGTCACGCGTACGTATACCCATTTGTTTGGCGGGTCAAAAATCATGTCACGCGAACGTGTCCACATTAATAACGCTTTATCAATAACGCTTTAACGATTTTGTTTTTTTAGAAATTGCAATCATGTCACGCGAACGTGTCCATAATCGCAATAGTATATTAAACCTGCCTAAAGCAAACTACGAACATTTGTCATTTTTATATCTAGGTATTGAAATTAGTACGAGGGCCATGTATAATTAACTCGTAGATGGCACACCCCGGACTATTAGTAGCCTATGAAAACCAATTTTATTATTAAGAAAGTTTGATCGAAGTTGCGCGAACACATACTCCGAATTGGTTTTTAGAATTGGAATCATGTCACGCGAATGTGTATACAATCACAATGGATATATCAAGAGCATGGCTAAAAACATTTTTTACGAATATAACAGGTGATAAATTCAAGCTCTTGTTACTATGTTCAACTAGTAATACATATTACATTGCCATGGTCAATCCTAAATCGACGGCCAGTAAGCATGAATACCATATCTTAACCATAGGAATCGAGTGGGTAATAGTGAAAAGTGGTCCAAGAATCAATCTTTAAATTGGCATCGAATAACCTCACAACTTAAAGGTGGAGTTGAAATATGCAATGACTATGGAGTAATCGGACAACAATGATACCCCTTCCTATTCATGATATTGATTACTAAAAGGAAAGGGAAAATGCCTTTTTTTTAATTAATCAATCAACCCCAACTTTAAAGAACATAATAGGCACTCAGGCTAAAGGAGTGAACTTCGACCCAATTATCCAAATGAATAACTTTCTAGACAGCCCAAAACGAAACGACACCGTTCTCGTGCCCCAGTCCTCACTTTAAATAGCTATCAAGTGTCACTAAAACACTAGAAATAATCTTTAAAATAGTTTTATAATTAAGAAAGCAACAAATCGTTGTTTGCAGACATGGACAGCGTCAGGGGCAAAACATAATTTCAATAAAGAATGTAAGATAAATTTCCAATTACTTGCAGTAACAAAATCAATGACAGTGTGAGAGCATGAGTTTTGCATCACCACCCTCTGCACAGACTCTTTAGTCTAACAAGAACATGAATCATAAAATCCAATTTCAATCAAACGCATTCAAAAAACAATTAGACTCGAAATTACGACAAGAACTCCATTCGATATCAAGACACACAAATCAGAATCGCTATAATAATTAAGAATCAAGTTTATTATTTGACCTCGCAGAGAGCAAATTTCCAGAAAATCCTGATGCTTGCCGCAGACCAAATCAGAACTCACGCCAACGAAAACCTTGACTAACGGCCTCACGAACTCGCAGCTGAACAATAGCCAAGAAGCTTCAGTTGCAGGTCTTCACAATAGCAACGAGAGTCATTGAAGAATTGCATTTCCGGCCATATTCAACAGTGGTCACCGGTCAGCTTGCTGGAGATGGCAACGACCATTGCTGGAGTTCTTGTTGAGGATGGATAGTCGATTTTCTAGTTAGGTTGTCGGAGATGAAAGGATCTGACCTTCCTTTGTGTGTGCGTTTTTTTTTTTCAATTTTTTAGAGATTAAAGCTTGTTCTTTCTTCTCTAAGAATGTCTGAGTCCCCTCTGCTTTCCCCTTTCCCAATTGTGTGCGACTAAAGAGATGGAGAAGGTATCTTTCAAACGTTGAAGAAGATGATGATATGGGATTAGAGTTAGGTGATGTCCATGGCTGGTTTAGGTTGTTTGGTCGCTGGTTTGTTTAACAGGAAGGGTAACGGCTGGGGTAGGTGGGTTCAAAGAAGAAGGAGCTTCAGGGGGAGGGGGGTCATCTCTGTTACTGGCGGAACATTTTTTTTCCACTCTTTTCCTTAGGAAGATGAGATTTTTGTACGGGGGTCTCTTCCAGTCCTAAACGGCTACCTTCTCTTCTTAGTGTCTAGGTCTTTAGGTTATTTTCATTAGGGTATAAGAGGGGAATGGGTAATGGGTTGGAGAAGAAAGAAATTGGGCTCGGCCAAATTTTCGGGCCAACTTTTGTCTAAGAATGGCCCACTCTTGGACCTTCTTTTGATTTTAAAATCAAGACCATGTCAATCTTAAAATTAATTTGATTTTTTCTTCTTTTCCAAAGATCGAATTAAAATAAAACTATTACTAATTCATTGTAATGCAAAAATACTAAAATTACAGATTGAGGTAACAAATAAAACTATTTTTTGTATTTTTAAATTTTATGAAAGGTAAATAAACTGAAAGTAACAAGAAAAAATATCAATTACCTAAATAAGAGAAAATATTTTGTAATTTTTATTTTTATGATAAAATAAAGTCAAAGAGGCAACACTAATTGAAATATCGATATTAGGCCTAAACTAAATATTTTATGCTAAAATGGGTGAAATCTCGGGGAGGGTCAAAAATCACATGTCTACAGTCCTGATTTCCTCCAGGACCATTAAGGAGGGATGGGTAACAACACGCAATAGAGATCGTTAAACAACACTCACTTTAAAAACCGCTAAGGGGTGGGAAGGATAGATATGGATATGATGACTGCGTGCTAATGTCACGTGTAGCCCCTCATTGAGGAGTGTTTATCGGACATTGCATGGGATTATCTTGTAGGCTAACCAACCTAGGACCCCTCCTTCCCAAAAATTCCTTTGCTTAAACTTTTCCTATATGTATACAATTTGTTTAAGACTTTCCTTTGTCTCATTATTTGAGTCATGTAATGTTTGAAACCTGCTCTTATTTGTAATTATGTGTTTAAAACTATTTATTTGTTAATGGACTAGTCCATAAGTATAAGTTCGGTCGGGACCCACCGTTGTGGACCGAGAGGGGTGCCTAACACATTCCCCTCAAGGTTATTTAGAGACCTCACCCTAAATCTCTGGTAATGCAAACCAATCCAAGAGTTAATCGCTCTGAGTGCCCTAACGTACCGTAATCCGTTAGGTGGCGACTCTTCAAATACCCAATTCCTAAAAGGAAACGAGTTATTTCCCCCATGAACGTCGAAACCGGACTTCTCTCCGCGGAAGAAAAAAAGGGGGTGCGACAGCATGGCGACTCTGTTGGGGATACCTTTAGGCTCTTACCATAACGAACTTGTCTTTTGTGAATCAGTCCAAGCATGTTTTACCCCATACCCTTTCCCCTTATTTTAATTTAACTGCCTATTTTAAGCATATATGTTTCTTTTATTCATGAAATTGACTTGTCTCTTTGTTTTTCCTTTTCCGTAACTCTATTTCAATTATTTGAATAATGTATTTATTTTTTCCTATGTGCAAATACCTGACTACATGCTATTAATTGCTGCATAAATAATGCTCCGCATCATATTCCACTCGTGCGTATCAAACCTTATAGCAGCGCTTAATGAGTGGTTGCGCTCTTCCTATTTATTACCCTTAAATTCAGAAAAGGCTTATTTGCAATAAAACCAGTCGATCAGCGGTGCAGTCGACGATTTCGTACCTTTTCCCCTCAAGTTGTTTGGTTGAGGGTACCAGTCTAAAACCTCATAGTAACCTTACTCTTATCGAAATTGTGTATGCATTATGGTCAAACCTAGCCAGATCAGTTATGTTGTCCACATAATGATTCTTTAAGATGAGACTTATCCAAAGTCCACCCGGGTTTCCGTAATCCCAACGGACACAACCACGTTCGTGCAATAATTTGGAGAACTAAATGTCAATATGATAATCATGAATGTATAAATAGTCGAGTCTGGTAGGGGAGAAAGGCCTAACCCTTTTGTTTCGCAGAAAATGAAGAACGAGGTCCCCAGCTTCGGTATGGTTAGCACACCCTCTCTCTTGCTAGACTGGTGGAGGAATCTTCCATCAAGTGACCATATCAATGAATGGAAAGAGAGGGCCATCAAATCTAGCAAAAAACTGGTATATCTGGAATACAGTCTGATGGAACTGGAAGGAAAAGTGAGGAAGAGAGTCATTGACTGCCAGAACGCTGAGGGAAACGAAGAAAGACATTTGGCAAAAGCATTCTTACTGATGAACCTGCGCGAACTGGAGGATTTGATCGACAAGAGCATTAAGCCTGAAGAAGGTCCTTCCGAGACCAAATAGATTAGGTTTACTCGCTTTCCTAAAATGTAATAAGGTCAAGTGCCAATAGTGACTTATTTTTCTATTATCTTAGTGTCGTTTTGGGATTCGTCTATTTTTATATTATGAAATTATTTGACATTTAAAGTTCTTCAAATCTATTTGTTGCTAGGCCTACCTTGGGCACAACGAGGCTCATAAATTAAGATACGAATTTACATTTTCGCAATATGTTTTTAAATACTGCAAACATTTCTGGATCCTCACTGACTTGTTACCTTTTTATTTTTGCTTATTTTTTATTATTCCCATCCCCTTGGGTTGGTTCACTCATACTAGCCTCATCAGCATATCATACCAGATCTAGAGGCCATCCACCACATCCTCCTCCAAGAAATACAAAAGGCAGAGGAAAAGCAAAAATGGACGACTTAAGTGGTATCCGAAAGGAGAATGTTGAGAACGCAGAGACTTCAGATGGACGAAGTACTCTAGGCCCAAATGATCTAGTCTTGGGAGTGGAACAAAAGATGTTGGAATTGCAAGGAGAAGTTGAGCAGGTCCGCAACTTGGCAAACTTGTCACTCACCCTAAATGTCCCCGACATCCACCAACAAAACACAAAGAACCCAACACCTCCCCAGAATGCACAAAACCAACATCCTAAAAATCCTCCCGCACCAAATCAATATGCAACTCCACCCCAAAATCTTAATCCATTGCCAATACTGACTCTGCCACAACATCACCATAAACCAACTCAGTACCCACCAACCACCACTTACCACACTCCCCAAAACACACCACAACATATTCTGAATCCCCAAAACTCCACCAATAACCATCATTACACCCAAGTCCTTGGCACCTATCAAAGTAACCCTATATAAGTAGAAATCGTACCTCACTGCATACAATCCATCTCCTATACACCAGAATCCTCCGATAAGGACATGCTCATTAAAAATATAGCTGAAGAACTCAAGAAGTTGACAAGCCGAGTTCATGGTGTCGAAGGCGGCAAAGGAATAAAAGGTTTGAATTATGAAGACCTATGGATACAACCGGATGTAGAACTGCCAGAGGGATACAAACCTCCCAAGTTTGAGATGTTTGACGGCACAGGTGATCCCAGATTCCATCTGAGGACCTATTGCGACAAATTTGTCGGGGTCGGGAAAGACGAAAAGATCTGAATGAAAATCTTTTCAAGGAGTCTTATCGGGGATGCTTTGCCTTGGTACATCAGCCAAGATCCTAAGAAATGGTCAAATTGGGTAAGTATGTCGTCAGATTTCATGGACCGGTTCATGTTCAATACAGAGAATGCTCCGATTGTTTTATATATTCAGAATCTTAAGAAGAAACCTTGTGAGACTTTCCGTGAGTATGCTACTCGTTGGAGGTCGGAAGCGGCCAAGGTCAGGGTATCTCTGGACGAGGAACATATGAACAAATTCTTTGTTAGAGAACAGGATCCACAATATTATGAAAGGTTGATGGTTATCGAAAATCATAAATTCTCTGATATATTCAAACTTGGAGAAAGGATCGAGGAAGGAATAAAGAGCGGTATGGTAACTAATTTTCAGGCACTACAAGCCATAAATAAGGCATTACAATCAGGTGGCATATCAAAGAAGAGAGATATTAGGGCAGTAATGGTGGCCCAAGGCCCGACATCTCGACTTATATATCAAACACCTCCACTCAAATATCAAACGCATCCACCCACATATCAAACCCCTCAACCCACATACCAAGAACCACCTCCCACATATCAACCCTCATCTCCCAGATATTCCCAAACAGCCACTGTCCATCACATCTATAACTCCCAACCATCCCATTTCCAATCACCTCCAACTCGCCAAAACTTTCCAAGACCAAGACCCAACTTCGACCACAAGCCACCCAGACAATACACCGCCATTTATGAGCCTATCGACCAGTTATATGAAAGGTTGAAAGTCGCGGGTTACGTCACTCGTGTTCCCGCTGTGGCATTAGAAAAACCTATCCCAATGGGTCAATCCTAACAAAACACATGCCCGCCGTTCTAGTATGAAGGGGAACACCACTGCTGAGTGCCGAACGTTGAAAGATAAGATCTACACACTGATTTACAACAAGGTCATACAGGCAAAGGAAGCCACACCTAATGTCCGCAAGGAATGAATAGGACTAGAAGAGTCTATACGCCTGAACACTTAGGAGGATCAAGCAAGGATGCCACTACCAGGTAGCCCGTCATTGAGACAGGGCCAGATGACCTATGAAGGAAAGTACAGGCAAAGGAGAATTCTGATGTTGACCATCCAAACAAAACCCTAGCTCAAATATCTATCCTGTCACTGTTGCAAAATTTAGAGGCACATAAGAACACTTTAATGAAAGTGCTGAGCGAGGCTTATGTACCCAATAACATCACTGGTGGAGAAATGTCCAACATGGTGGGGCAAGTATTGGATAGTCATAAGATTATCTACCACGAAGATGAACTTCCACCTGAGGGGCTGAATCACAATCGGGCATTGCACATTACAGTGCAATTTGAAGACAAATTCATTGTAAGGGTCTTGGTTGATGGAGGTTCAAGCCTAAATATTTGTCCATTTGACAAAGATTTCTATGAAATACGGATAGGAAGCATGAGCGTGAAAGCTTTCGATGTGTCCCAAAGGGCCACGATCGGGGAAATCTATCTTTTCTTGCAGATTGGTCCAACTTGGTTCGACGTCGAGTTTCAAGTGCTTAACATACCAGCCTCATATAATCTTCTGTTGGGCCGACCATGGATCCATGTTGCTGGAGTCGTGCCTTCCACTCTACATCAAGCCGTGAAGTTTGGATGGAATCGTTAGGAGGTGATCATTCACGGAGATAGGAGTAACCCCATTTACACTAGTCAAATCATCCCGGCTACTGGACATAGAAGAAGGCTAGGAGGGGAAACCTATCATCACATTGAACAGGTCAATGCTATCGAGAAGGATAAATGGTGGAGCAGTAAAATAGAAAGCATATTAGTTTGGTCTGGATATGAACCCGGTAAAGGATTGGGAGAGAACCTCCAAGGTATCACCAAACCAATACAGCTGAAAAATCATGGTACCACCTTTGGGCTCGGATACCAGTACACATGGCAAGAGTATAGAAATTGGTCGCCTCCATGGCGTGGACCGTACTACCCTATCGAGCAACCAGTGCCGTGTTTGGAACAAGTTTTTCACCAAGATGATACGATATGGGGGACTGAAAAAGAGAAAGCACTAGCTGGGTTGAAGAATTTGTTCTTGGAGGATGAGGTCATGGATTTCAGTGCCATAATTGAGAAGGAGGAGGAAAAAGGCGTCACCATTCAGACCGTACAGAAGGGATCCATTCTGAAGAACTGGACTGCCGCACCATCCCGAGCCCGCCGAGCCCCTGGGTAGCTTGGTAAATATTACTTCTATAGCCATTTTAGGCATTTAAAATTTCCAGTAATTTTGTTTTAAGATTTACTTGTTTCAAAATAAATGCTCGATTCACCGAGTCGTACTTGTCTAAATGATTTTTCAATTATAATCAAATGCATTTGCTCTTTATTATTCATTACTATTTCTATACTTTTTCTTTTTACAACATTATTATTACTTTTCTGATGAACCAGTGACTATGACAAATAATGAGGCAACGCAACACGAGGATAGTGATTCAGATGAAGATGATGAGATACCCGGGAAAGTTGTCAGAGAGGTTGAAAACTTTGAGAATAAGCCTAAGTCAAATCTGGACGAGACAGAAGAAGTAAATTTGGGAGTCACCGAGACCGTCAAGGAGACTCGCATCAGCATTCACTTGTCACGAATAGAGAATGAAGAGTACTTTCGCTAAGAGTATGAGGATATTTTTGCATGGTCATATGATGACATGACCGGCTTGAGCACGTCTATAGTGGATCACAAGTTGCCAACTAATCCCATGTGTCTGCCAGTCAAGCGGAAATTCCAAAAATTCAAACCAGATATGAGCCTGAAAATCAATGAGGAAGTTACCAAGAAGATCAGAGCCAAAGTTCTCTGTGTGGTTGAGTACCCAATGGTTAGCTAACATTGTGCCATTTCCGAAGAAGGATGGGAAGGTCATAGTATGTGTTGACTATCGGGATTTAAACAGAGCAAGTCCCAAGGATAACTTCCCACTGCCAAATATACACATCCTGATCGATAATTGTGCCAAGCATGAACTCCAATCCTTTATAGATTGCTTCGTAGGTTATCACCAGATCTGGATGGACAAAGAAGATGCAGAGAAGACATCTTTTATTACACCTTGGGGTGTATACTATTACAAGATGATGTCGTTCGTTCTGAAGAATGCGGAGGCCACTTACATGAGAGCCATGACAACTATCTTCCATGACATGATCCATAAAGAAATAGAGGTATATGTGGATGATGCCTTCATCAAATCCAAGAGGGTCGTAGATTCACATAACAGACTTGAGAAAGTTCTTTGATAGGTTGAGGAGGTACAATCTGAAAGTGAACCCCGCAAAGTGTGCATTCGGGGTTCCTGCAGGGAAGTTATTAGGATTTATCGCCAGCCATCTAGGGATCGAGTTAGATCCGTCCAAAGTCAAGGCTATTCAGGAGTTACCGCCACCTAGGAGTAAAAAGGACATGATGAGCTTCCTAGGACGTCTAAACTATATCAGTCGCTTCATAGCACACTCCACAGTCATATGTGAACCCATCTTCAAGATGTTGAGGAAAGATGCCGAGACAAGCTAGACCGAGGATTGTCAGAAAGCTTTTGACAAGATCAAGGAGTACCTGTCCACGCCACCAGTTCTGGTCCTACCGGAACAAGGATGACATTTTCTACTCTATCTAACTGTGTTGGATGGGGCCTTCGGATGTGTTCTGGGACAACATGATGAGACTGGAGGAAAAGAGCAAGCCATATATTACTTGAGCAAGAAGTTCACACCTTACGAAGCACGATACTCTCTGCTAGAGCGCACTTGTTGTGGTTTGAATTGGATAGGCCAGAAGTTGAGGCATTACTTCTGTGCCTACACTATATACCTCATATCCAGGATGGACCCTCTAAAGTACATATTCCAGAAACCCATGCCGACTGGAAAGTTGGCCAAATGGAAGATACTATTAAGTAAGTTCGATATTGTATACATAACTCAAAAGGCGGTCAAAAGGCAAGCATTGGTAGATCACCTTGCTAAAAATCTGGTGGGAGGAGCATATGAACCTTTGAAGACGTATTATCTTGATGAAGAAGTATCATTTGTAGGAGAAGACATTACCGAAGAATACGACGGTTGGAGGATGCTCTTTAATGGAGCTACAAATTTTAGAGGAGTGGGAATTGGAGCAGTTTTGGTATCAAAAATTAGTCAACATTATCTGGTATCTGTTAAACTCAGATTTCCCTGCACCAATAACATGGCAGATTATGAATCCTGCATACTAGGTCTTAACATGGCAGTCGACATGAACATTCAGGAGTTGCTAGTAATCAGTGATTTATATTTGCTTGTGCACCAGGTACAAGGAGAGTGGGCCACCAAGAATTCCAAGATATTGCCATATCTGCACCATGTCTAGGAATTGAGAAAGAGGTTCACGAAGATAGAATTCCAACATGCGCCCAGAATTCAGAATGAGTTTGCCGATGTATTGTCCACTTTGTCATCCATGATACAACGTCCAGATAAGAATTACATTGATCCTATCCCGATGAGAATTCATAATCAGCCGGCATATTGCGCCCATATTGAAGAAGAAACAGATGGAAAACCTTGGTTCCATGATATCAAGGAGTATTTGGCGAAAGGAGACTATCCGGAGCATGTGAACCACACTCAGAAACGCACACTCCGGAGATTATCCAATCACTTATTCCACAGTGGAGGAAATTTGTACAAAAGAACTCCCGATTTGGGATTGCTAAGATGTGTCAACCCAAAGGAAGTTTCTAAGCTACTTGAGGATTTACATGCCGGGACTTGTGGCCTCAACATGAATGGTTTTGTCTTGGCTAAGAAGATACTTAGGGCCGGTTACTTTTGGATGACCATGGAAATAGATTGCATCCAGTATGTCTGCAAGTGCTTTGAATGTGCATGCTGACATGATGAAAGTGCCGCTAAATGAGCTCAATGCAACAAGCTCACCTTGGCCATTCACCGCCTGGGGAATGGATGTCACTGGTCCAATCGGGACCACAACTTCAAATGGGCACGAGTTTATTCTGGTAGCCATTGATTACTTCACAAAATGGGTAGAGGTTGCATCTTACAAAGTTGTAACCAAGAAAGTCATCGCAGATTTTGTCAAAGATCGAATTATTTGCCGATTCGGTGTTCCCGAACCCATTGTTACTGATAATGCCACCAATATCAACAGTGATCTAATGAAAGCTATGTGTGAAACTTTCAAAATCAAGTACAAGAATTCCACAGCCTACATACCTCAGATGAATGGAGTCGTAGAAGCCGCCAACAAAAACATCAAGAAGATACTAAGGAAGATGGTAGAGAATCATAAATAGTGGCACGAAAAGCTACCGTTTGATTTATTGAGATACCGCCCTACAGTTCGCACATCAACCGGGGCAACTCCCTACATGTTGGTTTATGGTACCAAGGCCGTCATTCCAACCAAGGTAGAGATTCCTTCTTTAAGAATCATACAAGAAGCTAAACTCAGCGACGCAGAGTGGATAAGAAGTCGCCATGAACAATTGGCCCTAATCAATGGAAAAAGGATGAATGCAGTGTGTCATGTCCAACTTTATCAGAACAGAATGTGCAGAGCTTTCAACAAAAGGGTCAAACCACGTCAATTCGCACCAGGTCAGTTGGTGCTGAAGAAGATCTTCCAATATCAAGATAAAGTCAAAGGGAAATTCTCTCCCAACTGGCAAGGTCCGTACATGGTTCACAGGGTGATGACAAGAGAAGCACTCATACTTGTAGAAATGGATGAAGAAATCTGGCCAAAACCAATCAATTCAAACACAATTAAGAGATACTATGCTTATATTATTTACATTTTTCTCATCTGATGTAATTGAACTATGCTTGACCTGATTCCCATTTAAGAGGGGATACGTAGGCAGCCTTATTGGTTTGGTCATGTCATAATAAAATTTTCATTTCCCCAAGATCAAAAACTGGGGCATAATTTTAAGGAGGGCCCTCAAAATTTCAGAACAAGTCCAGCCATCGCCAACATGTGTCAGACGGTCAGTAATCAGTTAAGAAACTAGGGTAGAATTTTGAGAAGTATTCAAAAATTCCGAAGAAGTTTTAGCAAGGCCTATTATCCGCAAACAGCCGAAGGATCATCTACTAAACTGAGGCAGAATATAAGAGAGCTGCAATGCCTTTGAGACGTGTTACAATCACTAGTTCATCTAAATGTATCAATATATTTCTGAAATAACTCTATTTTTATCAAGAATTGCGTATTTTTTGAAAAAACGGTATTCCTATAACAGTTAGGTGTTACTTAGGGGAACTCGAAAGGGGCTTTCAAGGTGGAGCAAAGCAAGGCCGAAAGACGAGCACGAACCAACCTCCCCCCTCACAAAACTCACAATTTTTCTTTGAACACATGCATATCTGACATGGCAATAACATCCGCAAATACATACATGTAACAAATTTGCTATCAATCAGGACATCAAACACCGAATGTATCTCCAGCTATGACATACACTACTCTTATTTCCTACTCGCTCTTTACATGGACTAATCCCTATCCCCTATATCTTCATGAGGCTAATCACTGCCTCCATATTTGCATGAGGCTAATCCTTGCCTCCATACCTGCATGAGGCTAATCCTTACCACCGTATTTGCATGAGGCTAATCCCTACCTCCATACTTGCATGAGGCTAATCCTTGTCTCCATATTTGCATAAGGCTAATCCTTGCATCCACTTCTTCATGATGATAATCCCTGCCTCCACACCTGCATGAGGCTAATCCCTGCCTCCACACTTGCATGAGGCTAATCCTTGCCTCCATACTTGCATGAGACTAATGCCTACCTCCCTACCTGCATGAGGCTAATATTTTCCTCCCTATTTGCATGAGGCTAATCCCTGCCTCCATACTTGCATGAGGCTAATCCTTGCCTCTGTATTTCCATGAGGCTGATCCATGCCTCCCTACTTACATGAGGCTAATCCTTGCCTCCATACCTGCATGAGGCTAATCCCTGCCTCCATACTTGCATGAGGCTAATCCCTACCTCTACAATTGCATGAGGCTAATCCTTGGCTCTATACTTGCATGAGGCTAGTCCTTGCCTCCGTACTTGCATGAGGCTAGTCCTTTCATCCATACTTGTATGAGGCTAATCCATGGCTCCATACTTGCATGAGGCTAATCCTTACCTCCATATTTGCATGAGGCTAATCCCTGCCTCCTTACTTGCATGAGGCTAATCCTTGCCTCCATATTTACATGAGGATAATCCTTGCCTCCCCATCTGTATGAGACTAAGCAGTGTCCCTCTTTGCATGAACATTGCTCTATTTCTAGTACTATTTATTTGCTTTTCAATCGGGCTAAGCTTTGTCCATTTCACAAGACTAAGACTTGTCTTGATAACAACATTACTATTGCATATCATGGGCTGAAATATCGCAAACTTATCCAAAGGCGTCATAGTCTAAAAGGCATCATCTCATAGCCAGAAGACACCATGCCATGGTCTGAGGATCCCTCAATTTTGCATATCATTATTCAAAGGCATCATAGTTTGGAGACACCATATTCATGGCCCGAGAACATCATTTCATGGCCTGCAAATGTCTTATCAAGAAATTCATGGCCCAAGACGTCATGTTCTAAGGACGTCATCCCTGACCGCCCAAAGACAACATTCATAGTCCAACGGGAACTTGCATCATGTTTAAATTTATGCACATTATACATTTGTATTGCTTCTATTTGCAGGTAACCCGGTGAGCAACGGATATCCCAGCAGGAGGGATCCCGCTCCAGTTCTCCCGACCATATCAAACCTAACCTCTTCCATAAAACTATTCATTCATCCAACCTTATATGTTGCATCCGTTATCGTAATGACTTCACCGGTATGCTCCACCGATGGATTTGGAACTACATACGGCCTGATTCTTATAAGACCATGGATATGTGGACAGCTTATATGCCAGGGTGCGGCCTAATCTCTCAAACCGTTTCGCTTGGTCAAAATTGGCCATCATATCTTTACGCAACAAACTCTTTCATCCTTTCGGGTAAAGAGGGGCAGCTGTTGATACCCAATTTTTCCCAAAAAATATTTCAAATTGCATATATGTCTTCAAAATCATGCATTGATTAGCAATTGATATTTTCCCACAATTTTCCTATGTTTTTATTAATTTATCCAGCATTTTATTTCCAAGAAATAATTACAAAATTACCTCATAAATAATTTCAAAAGCATTTCTAGATGTAATGTATTATTTTTGGTCCTATTTAGACCAAATTATTTCATAATTAGCCAAATTGGCACCTTTTAGCTATAATTGCAATAACTTTGCAATTATAGCCCAATCATATGATTTTGTACTATTTTCATCCAGAAATTAATCATGTGTATTTTTAAAATACTAAATAAACATTTTTAAATTATTTTCTACGAATGAAATTCATTTTTATAATTAACAGCTAATTTTGTAAACTGTTAATTTACATTGGGTATTTAACAAATAGCCACTTTCATTTTAATTATAGCCTAACTAAATCAGACCTCAACCCAATTAAAACGGCCCAAATACCCCAGGCCCAATACCCTATCCTACCCGACCCAATCCCTTGTCTTATCTGGACAGTTGATCAATTTTAACCAACGGTCCAGATCTCCCATTTCCTTAATTAACCCTAGAGACTACCCCCAAACCCTCATTCTTATTCTCTCATTCTCTCTTCTGCTTTGCCGTTACATCCTCTCATCTCTTTCAAGCTCTCTCTGCTAAACCCTAAGCTCCTCTCAACAGTCGTTAGCTCACCGGTAACAATGGTGGCTCAACCACCATCCCTAGACTCCATGTCTCACTCACACGCCGGATCCTTGCTACCTTGAGGTCCTCAAGGGGACCAGAGGCTGTTCAACTCACACCCATGGCCTTTTCATGTCGTTCTCAGGCCAACCTTGGTCGTCCGAGTAAGATCTTTATAGTTTCCGGTTAGATCCATGGCTTCTAAGTCGGAATCTCCTTATCTCTGGGTTATCTCTCTCTGATACCCTAACTCATCTCTTGACTCTTCAGATCTACCACAGATCTGAGTATATTTTGAGTTATTTTTACAGTTTTCTTAAGAATCTCTTCGATTTTTCAAAAACGCATTTTCATCTTCAAACTAGGGTTTCTAACCCCTTCTCAAAATGACATTTCCTTCTAATTTTCTGTATTATTATATGATTTTTACTACGTTTAAACGTTTATTCATGTTTTTCCCCTTTTATCTGATTTATTATGTTAAAACCCTAAGTCACTTGGTTCCTAATCCTAGGTTCTGAGTCTGTCTCTGATGATTTGATTCGTATGTGTGCTTTTTTCTCATGAACGTTCTGAGTTTCGGTAATTTTACCCAATTATGTTCATTAGTGTTTCTGATTTTTTGCCTCTTCTTGCCTATTATGTGTTTATTCCGTATATGGATAGAGACTTGTGGTAATCTCTCATTAATGAGTACTACTCCTATTTGAATCCCTAATTTCCTGTAATTGATACCTTTCGCCAATCTTTTGTGATGATTTCCTTACTGATTTCAACCTCTAAGATATTTTCTTGCCTTATTTTTGGTCGACTATGTTGTCAATCGATTCTTAAGTACTTTCCTTAATTAGATTTTCTGAACCTAGCCTAATTACTTGTTCTATACTTATTATGCCTGAAAATAATTCCTTATGTGCTATGTTCCAGTCTTATGTGATCTCTTTCCTTATTTGTCTTTACCGTTTGAAGATAACTCCCTTAAGTGAGGAGTACTTACATTGATTTTATACTGATTGTTCTGAGTCCCCATAATTACTGCTTGATTTTGATTCTTACCTTATTATTCTACCTAGTTTCAAACTCTATATACATACTCTCTCATTAATACAAACACACGAACACATTGGTTCAAAAAACTATCTCTCACGCTCATAGCTTTCTGCTTTCTTTCTTTGCTACTTGCTACTGTCTTGAAATAGCCGGTTGTGAGCCAAGGCTATTTATTATGTTGTCTTATCCTCCACTTTGTGTTTACTATCTTCTTTACTGGTATGTTCTGATTTCAATTCAAGTTTCAAAAACAATATGTTTCTTTTACTACTTCAGTCCATCCTGTTTCTAGTATGTTTCTATCTATGTTTTTGTTGTGCAACCTATAGTTGAGATGCTTTCTTGTCTATCTAGTTATGTTATGTACTACCCCCATTAAGATCAATTCTTATGAAATGTCACCCCCCCCTTTTGTAGTATGTCTCAATGTGACTCTGTTCCATTTTATGTTTAACTGGTTTTAGTATGAACCTTTCTTTGGCAAAATAATTTGTACCTTAAGTTACTTGGTTCTGTGTTAATTCTGAAATTCATGTTGCACCTTAATCCTATGAACCCCCCTAGAATACTTCTGATTCTCTAGCTATGTGCACTTCTGTCTGTTATGTGTTCACTACATATGCTTTATATGTCCCCAATTCCCATGACCCCTGTGTGAAGGCTAATCTTTGAATGTTGCAGAACCTGTTTTAGTTCTGTGTTGTGTCTGTTGTTAATTTGATTCCACATCTCTTGTCAAAAAATAGTTTTACTGAGCAACTCTCTTTATTATATAAAACTATTTCAACTGAGTCTCTTTCAACACTATTTTCTTTAAAAACTTTTCAAAACTATGTCAAGCACTCTCACACTACTCTTAGGTCTTTATGTTCTGGCCACTCCAATGTGTGACTGCTTAGGAATTCCTATGAGATCCCTATGAACTCTTATGTATTGGGATTGGCTCTTCCACACTACACTTACTCAGTTATGGTTGTGAAATATGGGTGTGAGCACTGTCCGGGATCCTTTGCGGTCCTTAGGGAACTCTGGCACACTCGGATATGAGAAAGGCTATGAAACAATTTGGGCATTTGAGGTTCTGGAAATCTTTGCCTGTTTTAAGGCTCCCTATAGTGCAACTTCTTATTTTTCTTTATCTGTGTAATTCATTTCAATATTGGTTTGTAATAATTATTGTAAACGAATATTGGGGTTGACTAGTGAAAAGGGGAGGGTAGTTATATATATTATCAATATCAATGGGTAGAAGCCATGCCTTAGGTTTACATTTCCTATATGCACAGTAGAATCCATGTCTAGGACCAACACATCCAAAGCATGTCATGCATTAGATATCATGTTTTAGGTTTACTACTTCAGCATCTCATTTGACCTTATTTATCACTTAGAAATCTTGCTTCTAGGCTAAATAACATCATTAGCGCAAAACTGTTACTCCTATTCATCTAGAAATCGCGCTTAACAATGTTGTAACTCTCTGTGCATTTAGAAATCATTCTTCCGGAATTTTACATATAAATCATTCTGCATTTTATATGTGCATATTAGATAACCTGTTTTAGGATCTCGTTCATACTCGCTTAGTCGCACCTAGTTAAACTACTGATGCATGAAAAAGGACATAAGAGGGTATCACCTCTAATTCTACTGTTTTAAAAAGACTGGTAATAACTCTCATATATTCTTAGATTTACAACGCTTAGAACATCATACGTTAGGTATAATAACTTCTAAACTATTTATAATAACTCTAGTAAATGTTGTGCATGATCCCACGCCTAGGCAAGCCTTTGGTAATCAAATTTTTATAAAACTGGAAACTACCTCTTTATGTGTTTACTGTTTAATGGTTAACATGCTTAAAATCAGTAGGCAAACTGATAAGGCCACTGTTTCTGAGTTTATAAAATAAACTTCCTATTTTCTATGTTTTGATATTCACTTAGATATCACGCCTTAGGATCCTATTAATAATATTGCCCTTATTTGTGTTTGAGTCGTGCTGCTTATGTGCATTATTTGTGGAGGTAAACCTGAGCCTCTAATTGCTTCTTTTCTGCCTTACTTGCCAAAGTCTTATTTGTTCTTGCCTATCACCTAGTATTTTCTCCTTTTAAACCTTAAGGGTCTATCTAGAACTGCCTATAGGTAGAGGTCCTGATTTCCTCCAGGACCATTAAGAAGGGACGGGTAACAGCATGCAATAGAGATCGTTAAACAAAACTCGCTTTAATAACCGCTAAGGGGTAGGATGGGCAGATATGAATATGATGACTACGTGCTAATGTCACGTGTATCCCCTCATTGAGTAGTGTTTACTGGACATTGCATGGGGTGATCCTGTAGGCTAACCAACTTAGGACCCTGCCTTCCCAAAAATTCCTTTACTTAAACTTTTCCTATATGTATACAATTTGTTTAAGTCTTTCCTTTGTCTCATTATTTGAGTCATGTAATGTTCGAAACCTGCTCTTATTTGTAATTATGTGTTTAAAACTATTTATTTGTTAATGGACTAGTTCATAAGTATATGTTCGGCTGAGACCCACCATTGTGGACCGAGAGGGGTGCTTAACACCTTCCCCTCAAGGTTATTTCGAGCCCTTACCCTAAATCTCTGGTAATGCAAACCAATCCAAGAGTTAATCGCGCTGGGTGCCCAAATGCACCATAATTCATTAGGTGGCAACTCTTCAAATACCCAATTCCCAAAAGAAAATGAGTTATTTCCCCCATGAACATCGAAACCCAGACTTCTCTCCGCGGAGGGAAAAAAGGGGGCGCGACACCATTTAGATCCAATAGGCATGGTTTCTAATACTGTGGAAGTAAAGCCAACATAGCAAATATATTTGAGTTAACACAACCCTATAGGCATGGTATCTACCCAGTTTAACCACAATAATATACTACCCTCCTTTTTCACTAATCACCCCACTGTTTTTTACAATAATTATTACAAACCAATGAATTAAATAAAAATAGATAAATAAATAGGAGTTAATCTATAGGGAGCCTGCAGTAGGCCCAAATGACTTCTCCAATAGCCTCAAATGCCAAAGTTCCATAGCCAATTTCATGTCTAGGTGTGTCAAAGTTCCTAAGGACCTCAAGGATCCCAGGAAGTTCTCACACCTAGACCTTTTCTCAAATGATAACTGATTTAGGTGCAGTGTGGAAAGGCTAGCTCTTACATGCCAGAGTTCAGAGAGATCTCAAAGATCTCAAGGCAGTACACATATCAGAGGGGCATAACCTAGTATTCTAAGAATAAGTGGAAGTGCATAACAGTTGAAAGATTTTAATAGAAAGGTCTTAAGACTGAAAAAGAACTTTTGAAAACCATTAATGCTGAAACAGTTTTGAGTAAAAGTGTGAAGAAAACAATTGGCAATCAGAACCAAGTCATAGTACAAGTTTCAGGAACAACTTTCACACAAAGGGGATAGGGGTTGGGAACATAGAGGGTATCTCTTAATGGAGCATACAAACGACAAGACATAGGGCGTTTTGAGACGGTTCCACATATGCAGCAAAGATCACAACAGAAACATGCATCACACAGATAGAATTACTTTAATGGGATTGACCGACTTAGTAGGAATGAAACAAAACAGGCAAGGACTTGAATGAGCATGTTGGGAAAGTATTAAAAATGGAGGCATGCTAATTATTTAGAAACAGAGTTTAGGAAGGACATTAATTAGCCCAAACAGGCTTAAGTTACCTATGCAGACATGCTAATCAAGACCGCAAACAGGCAAGCAAAGTGGAAACATATTAATCATAGATTTGACTGGGCAGTATTAGACATGCTTGGATAAGTAGTAGACAGAAACATGAATAGGCTTAAGCCATATGAACTAAAGCAGTAAGTAAACACATAGGTATGATTCTTAAAAATTAATCAGAAGCATACCTAGTTAAAGAATGAAAAGTACAAGATGTGAGAAAGGTAATGTGCAACTTCTAGCCTTGGCTTGCAGCTAATGGCATAGATCACAAGTAGAAAAGAGAGTAGAAAGAGAGCCTTTTAGAGTGTAAAGAGTAGTGATTTTTTCGAACTATTGTTCGTTGTCCAGAAGTTAAAATAAGAGGGGGTTTATATAGTAATCAAAAGCTTAACAAAATAAGGTAAGAGATCAATTAAGTAGCAAATCAGAGAAGTTTGTGGAATCAATCAGTAGAAGCATATTAGGACAAGAAAATCACGAGAAATCACAAGAACCCAAAGCAAGAACACAGTCGATATACCAATACTCAGAAACCAAACGAAGAACATAAAAAATTAGGGTTTTCAGTACAAGTGAGTTAAGGTTTTAACCAACTTACAAAATCAGTCAAAACATATAAGAAGCAGAAGATTAAACACCAAAAAATCATCAAACATTTTGCAAAAGAAATTTTCGAAAACCCTAGTTTAGAAAAAGGTGAAAATCACTTGAAAATCATACGATTCTTGTATAGAAAATCAAGGTTGTTGTAAAACTCATATGAAACGAGTCCAAATTCTCTCAGATCTGCACAGATCTAAGATGTTCAGAAAAAGAAATTTGGGTTTCGAAGAGAACCATATATAGGTAAAGAAACATGCTTAGAAACCCATAGATCATAGTCAATATAGGATGATCTTACTCAGAATCACACTAGAATAGCTTGAAACAGGCGAGAAAGGAACCATAGATGCAAGCCAACTAGCCCTGGTCCCTTGAGATCCTTGGAGATGGCAAGAATAACGTGAGAGAGGCCATTGGAGGCCTGGGAGGTGGTGAGAAACCACCGTAGATAGTCAGTGAGGTTTGATTAGGGTTAGGTTTGAGAGTGTTTGATAGAGGAGAGGGGTTTCAAGGTGGTAGATGGTGTAGGATGATAGGGGTTGGGGGGGGGGGGTCGTTTGGTTTATTTTTGGAAGGGCCATTTTGTGGCTGTTGATCTTTATGATCAACGGCCGAGATTAAAGGGTATTGGAGTCGGATCGGGTCTTCAGGGTTTGGGATGGGTAATCTTAATTAAAAATTGGGCTAGTATTGGGTTGGAATAGGGCTGAAATTGAAATAACACAGGCCATATTTTAAATAGCCACTTTAAATAACTATATACTTTATAAAAATAATAAGTAATTTCCAAAAAATATATTAGTGTACTAAAATAATTTAAAATAGTTGTTTAATATTTTAAAAATATAAAAGACCACTTTATGCATCAACAATGCAATTATGCATTAGTAGGGCTATTATTGCAAAGATGTGCAATTTAGCCTAAAAATGTAAATAAAATTATAAAAATGCACTAAAAATGTTTAAACACTATTTTTTCATAAATAAAGAATTTAGATGACTAAATCACCACAAAAATAATTTGAAGGATAACTATTGGAAATTTTTCTAAATAAAAAGAGAAGGAATAAATCGATTTGGAGCTTTTTAAAAATTATAGAAAAATTATAAAAATGCTTATGCATGCTTATAACTGAATATGTGATATTTTGAAAGTATATATATATGTTAAAACATATGAGAAAAAATTGGGTATCAACACGGCTGGGTAACTGCTAATGCGGAATCGCGGATGCGACCAAGTGACAACAGATGCGACCACATCGCATTAAGTGAATTTCGCACTTGCGATTCCTTTTTTAGCAGGTGGTAGATTGCAAGTGCATCCCCATGAACAGCATATGTGGTAATCGCTGGGTAGATATAGAAATTTTGACGGTTTGAAGTTCATAAGATCAAATTTGATTTTTAGCTCGCGAGAAGGCGATTTTGAGAGGGTTTTGAAGAGGAAATCAGTGGGTAACGATTCCTAACCCTATTTCGTTTATATTTCATCAATATATTATTATTTTACGCATTTAATCTAAGAAATTGAGTGCAAGAATGGGGATTTGGGGAAAAAGTTCCCCAACCGAGTTTTTGGGTTTTGATTGGGTTTTAGTAGTCGGAATTGAGTGATTTTTGGACGAGTGATCTTGTGAGTGAATGGGTGTTCATAATTCTTAAGTTCTATTTGATTCCGAGACATGGGACCGGGGAGGATTTTTGGGTATTTTTCTATTTTCTTACCTTAGCTTCGATTACTTTAGCTGAATTCATTGTTTGTAGTTATATTTACATTATGAAATTTATTTGATTAGATTTGGGCCACTCAGAGTTGGATACTCATGGCAAGAGCGTGATTTCAGATTGATTTTGAGCTGGTTCGAGGTAAGTGGTTTGCCTAACCTTGTGTAGGGGAACTCCCCTTAGGATTTTGGTATTGCTGTTATATGAGTGTCGTGTACGTGAGGTGACGAGTGTGTACACGTGCTAATTATTGAAAAATCCCATTTTCATTAAATAAATGTTTATGTTTTCTTGTGATTGAGCAATACTTGTACTTGAAGCCTCTTGTTTAGTTTAGGAAAAGCATGCTTATGTGATCTAATTGTCTTACCTGCTTTAACTTCTTACTTGTATTATGTGTAGCATGTTTAGAGTAGAATTCCTATTTATTCTCGAATAGAACTATTGATTCTTTCTTGAGACAGTTTTGTGTTTACTTGGGACTACGGGACGATATCCCTGGAGATCCCCTTGCATTGTTTACGTTGGGACTGTAGATCGATATTCCGGGAGATCCCTTTGCACGTTTACATTTGGGACTACAGAATGACACCTGGGAGATTCCCCTGTACTGGATATTTACTTTGGGACTATGGATTGGTATTTTGGGAGATTCCCTTGAATATTTATGATTCGGAATATGGGACGATATCCTGAGAGATCCTCTGCACATTTACGTTTGGGACTACGGGACGATATCCTGGGAGATCCCCTGTTGCTATCTCTCTATATCGAGTTATATTCTTTATATGACTTCATTCTTTATTGATTGTTAGTACTTTAATTATACTGTCACATTTGATACTGTTTTACCTTGTTATATATATAGCCAGTTGGGCCCTGACCTTCCTCGTCACCATTCGACCAAGGTTAGGCTTGGCACTTACTGGGTACCACTGTGGTGTACTCATGCCCTTTCTCGCATATGTTTTTAGTGTGTAGATCCTGATTCTTCTGCTCAGCCATTCTTCTAGTGAGGCGGGCGATATTAGAGATTTCGAGGTATATCTACCATGTCCTCAGATTCATAAGCCCATCTATATTCCCCTCTCTATTCCCCTCTCTAGCTTTAATAAGATTTCCTGTATTTACTTTGGATTAGATATTCTGGAGTTAGAACGCTATATAGTTTCTCTACAGCTTGTGCTTTCATGAGATTCTGGGTTTGGGGAGTTTGATCCAGTATTGAGAATATGCATTGTATATGCCGAGCGACATTTTTTAGACTCTTTTATTATGTTTTATCTGTAACTTGCCAGTTTCATATTTCATTTCTATTTTTCGCAATTTGTTAGGCTAACCTAGTCGTAGAGACTAGGTGCCATCACGACAATTCATGGAGGGAGAACTTGGGTCATGACAAGTTGGTATCAAAGCTCTAGGTTCATAGGAGTCATGAATCACAAGCCGGTTTATTAGAGTCTCGTGGATCAATATGGAGACGTCTGTACTTATCTACGAGAGGCTATGTAAATGTTAGGAAAAATTCCACTTTATTTAATTTCCTTGTCGTGGGAGATTTTTGATATCAAAATTCTAAACTTTTATCTTCTATTCTCTCAGAGATGGTAAGGACACGTGCTATTGGAGATGACCAGGCACCCGCGCCTCCTACTAGAGCCGCCAGAGGTCAGGGCCGGGGTATTGGCCGAGGACACTCACCTGGTGCAGCTAGAGCACCCATGTGAGCTGCCACAGAGGAGCCACCAGCAGCTCCAGCCAGAGCCCATGCACCCGATACGCCTACTATTACTACTATTCCAGCTCTTCAGGAGACCCTTGCACACTTTGTGAGCATGTACACCACTCTAGCTCTGGCAGGGTTGATTCTCCTTGCTGCAACCACATCTCAGGCAGGGGGAGGAGCACAGACTCCTACTACCCGCACTCTTGAGCATCGGGTCCAGGTTAATCAGATCCTAGAGGTTATACCGGTACCACCTGTAGCCCCAGTTCAGCCCGAGGACAGGGTAGTAGCTTCAGAGGATGAGTAGCGGAGGTTTGAGAGGTTCAAGAAGTACAAGCCTCCTATATTCAGTGGTCTAGCATCTGATAATGCTCTGGGATTTTTGGAGGAGTGCTACTGTATCCTCCGCAATATGGGTATATCAGGATCGAGTGGGGTTTCTTTCACTGCCTTCTAGCTTCGAGGAGCAGCCTATCAGTGGTGGCGTACTTACGAGTTGGACAGCCCAGCTGAGGCAGCTTTCCTTACATGGACCCAGTTTTAAGATATATTTTTGAGGGAGTATGTTCCTCAGAGCCTCAGAGACGCATGGTGTGCAGAGTTTAAGCATTTGCGCCAGGGTACTATAATTGTTTCAAAGTATGTTGTCCATTTCACTGACCTGGCTAGGCATGCACTAGCCTTGGTTCTTACAGTTCGTGAGAGAGTTTGCCAGTTTATTGAGGGGCTCATTCCCAGCAACAGGTCTAGCATGGCTCGGGAGTTGGAGATGGATATTTCTTATCAGCACGTGGTGAGCATTGCTAAGAGAATAGAGGGTATATATGCTCGGGATAGAGAGCAGAGCGAGGCCAAGAGGTCTCGAGAGTCGGGTCATTATTCTGGTGCCCGTGTCCCAGCTCCAGTTCATCATGGTAGGGGTTATATGTGTCTCTTCCAGTAGCCAGTGGTATTCCAGCTCCTCCTAGACCTCAGGAGCCCTATTACGCACCTCCAATATCTAGTGCGCCTCCTGCACGGGGTGTTTTTAGGGGTTAGACTAGCAGACCTGGCCCGAGCCAATCACAACTGCCATATCCTCCTAGAGCTTATTTTGAGTTTGGCTACACACGTCATATGGTGATAGATTGCCCCAGAATTAGGATGGGTACACCTCCACATACTTATCAGCCACAGCGTGCTCTGTAGAGTTTCCAGGCCATGATCACAACATCAGTTGCTGCTCCACCTTCCCAGCCAACCAGAGATGGAGGTCGGGGAGGTAGAGGTCGCCATAGAAGGGGAGGCCATGCCAAATATCATGCCCTTCCTGACCGTACTGAGGTTTTCACCTCTGATTCTATCATCACATGTATTGTCCTAGTTTGTCATAGAGATGCATAAGTTTTATTCGATCCAGGATCCAATTATTCTTATGTGTCCCCTTATTTTGCCCTGTATTTGGGCGTATCTCGAGATTCTTTGAGTTCCCCAATTTATGTTTCTACTCCTATGGGAGAACATCTTGTTATGGACTACGTTTATCAGTCATGTTTGATTGCTCTTAGTGGTTTTGAGACCAGAGCTAATTTATTATTGCTCAGCATGGTAGATTTCGATGTTATCTTGGGCATGGACTGGTTGTCTCCCCATTATGCTATTCTTGATTGTCATGCCAAAATTTTGATGCTGGCTATGCCAAGTATACCGCGAGTAGAGTGGAGGCGTACCTTAGATCACAGTCCTATTAGAGTTATTTTCTTCCCTAAGGCTGAGCGAATGGTTGAGAAGAGGTGTGACGTGTATCTAGCCTATGCGAGAGACGTTAGTATTGATACCCCTATAGTTGATTCAGTTCCAGTAGTATGGGATTTCCCTAATATGTTTCCGGCTGATTTTTTGGGTATGCCGCCCAACGGAGATATTGATTTTGGCATTGATTTGTTGCCAGGCACTCAGCCCATTGTTATTCATCCTTATCGTATGCTCCTCTGCGTTGAAGGAGTTGAAGGACCAGTTAAAGGAATTGCTTGATAAGGGTTTTATTCGGCCCAGTGTATCACCTTGGGTGCTCATATCTTGTTTGTGAAAAAAAGGATAGTTCTATGCGTATGTGTATTGATTATGCCAGTCGAACAAAGTTATAATGAAGAACCAGTATCCTTTGCCTCATATTGATGATCTATTTGACCAGTTACTGGGTGCACGAGTGTTTTCTAAGATTGACTTGCGTTCAGGTTATCATTAGTTGAAGATTCTTGAGCAAGATATCCTGAAGACTGCTTTCAGGACTTGGTATGGTCATTATGAGTTCCTTGTTATGTCATTTGGGTTGGCCAATGCCCCAGCAGTATTTATGCATTTGATGCACAGCGTGCTCCGTCCATATCTTGACTCGTTCGTCATTGTCTTTATTGATGATATTCTGGTATACTCCTAGAGTAGGGAAGATCATGAGCAACACTTGAGGACAGTGCTTCAAACCTTGAGAGAAAAGAAATTATATGCAAAGTTCTCGAAATGTGAGTTTTGGTTGGATTCTGTGGCATTCTTGGGCCACATGGTATCAAGTAAAGGGATCAAGGTGGATCTGAAGAAAGTGGAAGTAGTGCAGGGTTGGCCCAGACCATCTTCAGCTACAGATATCCGTAGCTTTCTTGGCTTGGAGGGTTATTACCGTCGATTTGTTGAGGGATTTTCATCTATTGCAGTACCTATGACTAGACTAACCCCAGAAAGGTGCTCCATTCTAGTGGACGGAAGAGTGTGAGGAAAGCTTCCAGAAGCTCAAGACAGCTTTGACTACAGCCCCAGTTTTGATATTGCCTACAGGTTCGGGGTCTTATACTATCTATTGTTATTCCTCGAGGATTGTCCTCGGAGTAGTATTGATGCAGGACGGTAAGGTAATTACCTACACGTCAAGACAGTTGAAGGTACATGAGAAGAATTATCCTGTCCATGATCTCGAGTTAGCTGATATTGTTCACTCCTTGAAGATATGGCATCATTATTTGTACGGTGTTCCTTGTAAGATCTATACTGATCACCAGATTTTGCAGCATCTGTTCAAGTAGAAGGACCATAATTTGCGCCAGAGGAGGTGGTTAGAGATGCTGAAGGACTATGATATCACTATCTTATATCACCTGGGCAAGGACAATGTGGTGGCGGATGCTTTGAGTCACCGGGAGGAGAGTTTGGGAAGTTTGGCTTATCTACCAACAACGAGGAAGCCTATGGCGATGGATGTTTAGGCCTTAGCCAGCCATTTTGTGAGATTGGATCTATTGGAGCCTAGTCGGGCTCTAGCTTGTGTGATTTCTAGGTCTTCTTTGTTTGATCGTATCAGAGAGCATCAGTATGATGACCCTTATTTGCTCATCCTCAAGGACAAGGTTTTACATGGTGATGCTAGATATGTGACCATCGGGTATGTGTACCCAATGTTGATGGGCTTCGGGAGTTGATTTATCCATCCGGGTGCCGCGAAAATGTACTAGGATTTGAGACAATACTAGTGGTGGAGGCAGATGAAAAAGGATATAGTTGGATTTGTAGCTCGGTGTCTCAATTGTCAGTAGGTAAAGTATGAGCACTAGAGACCGGGTGGTTTGCTTCAGCAGATAGAGATTCCAGAGTGGGAGTGGGAGCGGATCACCATGGACTCCTACGGACTTTGAGAAAGTTCAATGCCATTTGTGTGATTGTGGATCGGCTGTCCAAGTCTGCACATTTCATTCTACATCGGGAGATTTATATACGAGAGATTTATATACGGGAGATTGTTCGTCTACATCGTATCCAGTTTCCATCATGTCACGACCCTAGCTCACCAATTGTGAACACGTCATGACGACACCTAGTCTTCACGACCAGGTAAGCCTAACACATTGCGGAAGTATAACAATTGTGAAATTTATAATCAAAACTAAATAACATGAGTAATGTATACAGTTGCCGCCTGGCACATACACTTTAATACCAGATACTGAAGTAACCTCCAAGACCCGGAAACCCACGGGCAACACAGGCTATAAGAAATCTTACACTGCTCTAATCACCAGAATAGTCTAATACAAAGAAGGATCGAAATAACATCTAATAACTAT
>MU789470.1:9906-24348 GCA_026770625.1 Nicotiana glauca
TAATAGATTCAAGTTATACAACCAAAATTTAGTTAAGAACACTTACCCCGTTGTTCTCTATGAAAATCGGACCAAAAATCTCCTTAACCGAGCTCCAAATCGTCAAAAATGGGAAATGGGAACGAAGTCCCATTTCCAGAACTTAACCTTTCTGCCCAGGCCAATTTCCGCTTCTGCGATACAAATGTCGCTTCTGTGACTTCCGCTTCTGCGGAAAAATATCGCTTATGCGACTTCCGCTTCTGCGGTTTTCTTCCGCTTCTGCGGTTTCCTTCATTTTGCCCGGGACCGCTTATGCGGTCCATTTTTCGCAAAAGCGATACTGCTTATGCGGTCCAAACGTCCGCTTCTGCGGAAGCTACCCAATCCCCACGTTTCCGCTTCTGCGACTTCCCTTTCGCTTCTGCGGAACCGCTTCTACGGTCCATTTCTGCAGAAGCGAAAATGCCAGATACCAGAACCCTTCAGCAGTCTCCAAACTCCAAATTTCATCCCGTTAGCCATCCGAAATCACCCCGAGGCCCCCGGGACCTCAACCAAAAATATCAATACATCCTATAAAGTTATTCAAACTTGTTCCAATCACCAAAACACTATCGTTAACATCAAAATCATCAAATTTCACCAAATCAAAGCCTAAGTTCTTCAAGAACTTCTGAAATGCACTTTCGATCAAAAACCCGACCAAACGATGTCTGAATGACCTGAAAATTTGCAGACATATCCAAAATCACCTAACAAAGCTACTGCAACTCTCGAAATTCCATTCCGATCCTTATATCAAAATCTCACCTATCAACCGGAATCCGCCAAAATTCAAACTTTGCCAATTCAAGCCTAATTTTATATCGGACCTCCAAATTCAATTCTGATCGCACTCCTAAGTCACAAATCATCCCCCGAAGATAACCAATTCATCGGAATTCACATCCGAGCCCTCTAACTATATAGTCAACTTCCGGTTGACTTTTTTCAAAATAAGCTTCCTTCTAAGGGGGCTAAGTACCTCATTTCCAGCTAAAACCAATTCAATTCTATCCGATCAACTCAAATACTGACATTGAAACATATAGCAACATAATATGGGGGAAACGGGGCGGTAACTCACGTGAAAACGGGCCGGGTCGTCACAGTACAATATCCTAAAGTTCTAATAATTTTTTTTAATTATTTTTCACTAATATCCCAAAGAAACAGCTCAAAAGAAAATCTTTTTGGATTTTGGAATTAGTACCTTAAAGAAAGCTTTTAAAGAGGTACTAAAAGAAAATTATCCTTTTTTTCGAATTTTGGTCCTAATATAGTCGATGAAATATAAAAACAATTTTTATTTTGATATTAATTTCCTAAAGGAAAAACAATCTCAAAAGATTTTTTTTTTCATTTTCTAGAATTAGTATTCTAAAGAAAACTTATAACGAAAATATAAAATGCAACATCTCCCTTTTTTTGGATTTTTGAATTACACCACACCTTGTCAAATATAAAATAAAAAGTACAATAACAAAAACTTGACATCACTGTACAAAACTTAGAAAGTAAAAGACAACGTAAAAAACATACTAAAAAATAACTACAATTAAAAATAAAAATAAAAATAAATCTCCTTAAGCAACTCCTGAATGCAGCGGTCCTGGGGTATCTGTCCTGCTCAAACTCCGGTTACTAAATTCACACATATATGAGAAAACTTAAACCAACCCTATGTGAGACAATAACATTCCCTACTAGACACATGCAATATATGGTTGAGGCTATTTTTTTGCAAAATGACATATTTAGCCAAAAGGTGGCTAGGAGTGCAATATTTGGCTAATACCCCACAAAGCCAAGGACCTAAGATTTACTAGGAAGACCGGACCCTATGTGGGTTGCCTACGTATCACGCCCCGAAAGACGAGAATCAGGTATGCTTCGTGCAGATTGGATATGGGCGAAAATTAATAAAAATAACTAACTTAGAGAAAACATATTTTCCTTGAAATGTCGAAACATGCAAAATCTTTTGGATTTTCTTTTTCTCTTTTTTTTTTATTTTCGAAAAATTATGAAAAAGTGCAAAATCTTTTTGAATTTTTCAAACTCCTTTTTTTTCTTAGCAAAAATCTGATAGAAAACATAATTGGGCCCCACTCGCTTTATCTTCACACTTCACCCTCTCTTTTTATTATTTTATTTTTTTTATTTTTTTTTGCCCTCAGCTATCATTGGTCCGCCAAATAACCCTTTTACCCTTGAATGAATGCAACATGTATCACATAGGATGCATCAAGATGGTCTGTTATTTTGGATACACATGTCCTAGATGGACCCGACTCCTGTGTTGACTCCCCTAAGTCAAATACAAATGATTCAAATAAGCGTTCCTACTAGGGATCCGACATGGAGCTATATTTTTCTAAGTTTAAATCCTGGGGTTTTGATCTAGACATAGGGTACCCGAGTGGACAACTGGGGCCGAGGAGGGGGCGACGTACCGGGAGCACTAAAGTCTGCCCAACCTTGTTGCTTGCCCAGTCTGGCTATATTTGGTAAAAATTTTACAGAAAAAGTGGGCTACGCGAATGTATGCACCATTTTCAGAAGACTCAGAAGGGGTGGCATAAGAAAGCAATTATATACAATTCAACAATATTAAAGCGGTAAACAGATAGCATTTTAGCACAAAGGTTCACAAAAATACAATAATATCAACAATAAATAAGCCAAGTAAAAATCATAAGACAAGCTCGAATTCTTGAACCCTGAACAAAAGTTCTTGGTTCTTGTCCCCAGCAGAGTCGCCAGAGCTGTCACACCTATTTTTTGTACTACACCCCCGGAAGAGGTATAATAAAGGAAGTTTTTTCCAATTTAAGTGACAATCGAAACAGGATTATTTAATTAAAATCAGAGTCGCCACTTGGGATAATTTATGGTGTCCCAAGTCACCGGTTTGAATCCCGAATCGAGGAAAGGGTTTGACTTTGTATAAAGTCTGCGAATCAGAAATCCGGGTAAGAAATTTTATTAACGCGGGAGAAGGAGTTAGACACTCCCGAGTTCCGTAGTTCTAGCACGGTCGCTTTGATCATACTTGGCTTGTTAAAATTGTTTGATTACTGATTTTAGAACCTATGTGTTTTTGCCTCTTTCACCGCTTTTAATTTAGAAAATTATCTTGAAACTGGTTACGCGTACGTATACCCATTTGTTTGGCACGTCAAAAATTATGTCACGCGAACGTGTCCACAATTAATAATGCTTTATTATTATTAAAAAAATTTGGGCCGAAGTTGCGTGGACGCATACTCCAGTTTTGTTTTTAGAACCGTAATTATGTTAACCGAACGTATACACAATCACGATAGTATTTTAAGAAGGCCCTAAAGGATATTCTACGAAATATTAATAATATTGCCTAACGTAAGGTCCATATATTAATTGACGGCGCACCTCAAATCTGATTGATTAATTAGTGGGGCGATGATAAGTATCACCATTTCTTAAATTGAAGGTTAGACCATATTTTAAACAGATAAGCCCATTTTGACTTAACCCAAACGGAGGAGCATCAGCCTTGGACAAGAAAGGCCCGACGTGCATACACAGAACTCTGGCCCAAATTAATCAAGCGTTAAAGAGTATGCAAGGAGGACCGCTTGAGTTCGAATCCCCATGACAGACGTTCAAAAGACAGTGACTGAGAAGAGTAGGGATCGAATCCAATTAACTACAAAGGCAAACCACATCTGATTCTTTGAGTTTTGGGCCTGGACGAGCCCCAATTCCAACGAGAACGGGTAAATCAGGAAATCAAACCCACAACAAATAATGAAGAGCCAAGGCTCTCAAGTCCAAAAAACGTACAAAATTAAAACACATAGCAATCCCTATCAAACCACAATATTATGATATAATGAGACCTTCATCCTTCTGTCATTAATTAATTTCCCCCAACCCAGTGATTTTCAATAGACTTACAAGCTCATTGAAAAGAAACGACGTGTGCATTTATCCCATTTCGTGCCCTTAATTCAGTGTTAACAGAAAAAATACACACACCCCAATTGAATGTCACAGGCAAACACAATACCACATTTTAAGTGAGAGATCCAGATTACAAGAATAATGGCTAAACTTAGTACTAACTTTGAACTAAACAAAAAGGATGAAACACGCGTATGTCAACATTTCAACAGGATTAGTATTAGAGAACAAAAGAAATGAAATAGTCACAACCACAACTTCATCATATAGATTCTATTTGAAATTAATTGCGCATATGCCAATTGACTGAATATTTTAAAACTTCTACACACATTATGACCAGGAAACCTCGAATTATTTTAACACATTTATGTTAATCTAAACTATGCTAACAATGACAAACCCCAACAGGCTAAACTACAACTTTTCATGAGTTTCAAACAATCTCACACTAAAGAGTACTTAAAAACCTTTTCAGAGAACAGCTTAAAAGCAGAACGAGCTTGCAGGATCACCTTTAGCTAACTAGTCCCACACGATAATCAAGCATCATTATTCAACTACATACATCTGCTGCTATTGAATATGCACAGCTATAAACATGTAGATGAATAACATGAAAACTACATATTTATTATGAAATGCTTAAGTAACAGAGAGATCAAGTGCAATTTAACTCAGCGAGCTTGTATTCCACCAGTTTTCAGCTTACATGCTCGACAAGCACTCACTTATTCAGAGATTGAGAGGTACCTGAGTGCAACAAAAGCAGAATCAGGACTCATTTGCAGACTAAAAGGGAAGGATCAGCACAATATGTCAATCAGCAGGGCAACATCAACAGTACGGCTTCAAAACCCCAATGAAACAGTAACAAAGCAACGGAAATCCAACCAAAACCCTCAAGAAAAACCAAGTTCAACCCATTTTTAACCCCCAAGCAAATCGGAAAATGGGTTCAGCAGTTTAAAACCTCAAAGATTATAGAAGACTTAATTTAATGAAACAGTGAATCTCTAAGCTCTCAACTGTTTCCTTTTCTAGAATTTTTTACCCTTTCCAACCCATTTTAACACTAGAAGAATCAGAAAACCTTTTCAGAAATTGAGAACTTAAGAAATCACAGAATGATTTTCAATGAAATAGTAGATTTCTGCTTTTCTTTTGTATCCCTATCTCTAAATTAGAGTGATAATGGCTGCCTGTTTTTTGCATTCTCTCCCTCAAGTTCTGCCTTGAAAGGCAAGAAAAAGCTGCCTTTATAGGCAAGCAAATAGGGCAACTTTCAGGTTTTGTTTTACATTTTTAGTCCCCTATATTGTGACTTGTTTCCAAGTTATACCCTGAAATCTAGCAGATCCCTGCTAGAAGTTTCTAGATCAGTTATAAAATATTCCCCACCTAGACTACCCAAATTACCCTTAAACCCCCTGTTTATTACCTCTTAAACCCAATCGGGTCAGCTGGTCAAGTGAATTGGGTCGGGTTAACCCAAATCGATGGGTCTATTGAGAACCCATCTCAATTCCCTATTGGGCTTGATTTCCTAATTCCAAACAAGCAAAAACTCAGATGACCCTTGACTAACTGCCTATCGAGTCTCAAATCTTGACAAGAGCCTCAAGCCCAAATAAGAACAAGGATCCAATTTTCTAGCCTTAGCACCAAAATAGAACCAAGTAACACTTTCCAACCAACGTTTTTTTTTGAATCAAAATGAAACAAACAGCAATATGAAAAGGAATTGATTATTAAACTATTATTACCAATTTGTAAACAATCCATTTAAACTAACTAAATAGAAATGAGGCTTCTTAAACCTAACTATGCGTATGAAAAGAAGAAGAAGAAATAGAGGTCCATAAAAAAAGAAAACAAAATGAAAGAAACCAGAGAGATACCTTTAAAATCACTTGACACAGCATTGATGACTCTTCGAAAACTCCGATTTGATTCGAAACAAGTATTAACTGTATGCTCTCAACGAAAACAAACAGTAAATACTCGTTTCAAACCTTATCGCTCCAAGAAAACTGGAAGGCTTGACAGATTTCTTTCTTCTTCGCTCTCAGACTCGAAAACGGACCGATTTGGTGAGGTCTTGGGCAAAAATGGTGGTGGATTTGAGGGGAGGGTGATGGTTGTATGGGTGGAATATGGGCAGTGGCTTGAGCTCTCTCACCGGTAACAATGGCGGAATCTTGAGGGTGTTAGGGTTCGAAACATGAGGGAGATGAGAGAGACACGGGGTTATTTGGAACTGGCCTGGTCTCTAGTGAAAATTCAGACAATTATTAGTGAGAAGGGAGATAGTTCTAGAGCCGTTGGATTAAACAAAATCAAGGGCTAGGATTCAACCCCCGTTAAACGGGGTCATTTGGTATTACTGGGTGACCGGACCGGGTTGGGCATAGCTGGGCTAGACGGGTATGGGGTGGACCATCTTGGGCCGGGGCGAATTAAACTATACATGGCCCAAAATCTCTCTTCTATTCAATTCTTTCCAATTTCTCCTATTTCCATTTTAATTCCTTTTCTTTCCCTTTTTTTTTCAAAATTAAACTACAAATCAAAGTTAAATCCTAAAACCAAATTAACCTTAAAAAAATAGTAATTAAACCTAAATAAAAGTAACACAATTAACGAACTAAAAGATAAACTACTCGAAATCAAAGTTAAAACCAAAAGGTGCAAATTAAACTATTTTTTTTTTGTGATTTTCTTATAAAGTAACTTAATTACTAATTGATTCTTAGAAATGCAAAGTCAAACTCTAAATGCAAATGCAATATATTTATTCTATTTTTCACTAATTAAAATGCACAAACAAATACAAACAATTAACAAAAAATGCCACAAAAATCTACAAAATTAAAATTATTGAAAAGAAATTATTTTGTTGGAAATTATGGGAATAATTCATATAGGGCAAAAATTACGTGCTCACAATATTGACGTGAAATATCACTAGATTCGAGAAATGATAGAGGATGAATATCTAAAAGTCTTGAAGATTTATACGAGTGAGAATCCCTAAATATGGTGACCAAGGTGGTACCAAGAGACAAGTTCGAATTATCCAAAGAACTTGTCGGCATGCACTCAAGCTATTACCTCCTTCAGAAAAATGTCTCTGGAGGGGAAGATTTGTGGGATCTCTCCCCATAAATGAAACAAAGAAAAAAGGATATTATGGGGTCCATCCCATAATGAAGAAGAAAAATATTGTGGGGTCCATCCCCATAATTAAGAAGAAAAATATGCAAGATGCCAAAATTGGTGATAGGCTGTGGGATTTGCAAATCAGCAGAGAGGAAAAATGTCAAATATAGTAGGCTTCACAGAGTGAAGCTTCGACTATAAAAGGAGAGTTTCAGCTCTCATTTCTACACACCAATATCAGAGGAAAGATATATCTGAGAGTTAGAAAGAATGAGTGAGGTTTCATATACAGGGTATAAGAAAATAGTATATGAGAAAAATAGAGAGTGAGCGATATTGTAGTGATGTGGGAATATCATAAGAGGGTTATTTCTTTTGAGTGTTGTAGTGGTCTTTGGAGTGTTTTACTCGGATATACAAAGTGTAAAATTCCTTATTATAGTGATATCAGTTGCTCTTCTCAGGGCCGTGGTTTTTTTTTCTTATTCAAAAGGGTTTTCCACGTAAAAATCTTGGTGTCGTTGTTACTCTTTTATTCTTGTTAATTACGATATCTCGGTGCTACATTATTATTCCATTTTTATTACCGTGTATTATTTCTGTAGGGGGGTGCATAAGGATAATACTGAATATGGAGTATTAGTAATGCTAGTAATGGTATTAGTTATGCTGATATTAGTTATGCTGACATATTTCTTATCCATTGTTTGGTTTGATGTATTAAAGCATTGCACAATTTCTAAAAGAATTGTTTGTTTACAAAAATACAATCAAAACTGTTACACCCTAGGTTTTCGTGCGTGAAAGTACGCCATAAGTAAAGTGATGAAAGTCCGAAAATGAGATATTATATTTCGCATTTTCGTACGTTAAAGCGTCGTCGTACGTTAAAGTTTCGTCGTAAAATTATTGACGTAAATTCGGGAATGAGATTTATTTTGGGATTATAAGTATTACGCTATTTATAACAAGCGATAAATAAGTGCTACGAAGGATAAAGGGGTACACGAATTAAAGAAAAGGAGTTTCGTTGAAAGTGACCAATTTGGAATCAAATACGGGTCGAGCAATAATACCCTATCATTATAAACTAGTACCATGCAAAGTACCATATGACTACAATAATAGGGTATATATATATAAAGCGTGTTAAAAGTGGGTAGTATTTTAAGAAAATTGAGATAATTATTAATTAAGTGGATAAATTGATAATTATTTAAAATGATTGGGATAAGAAAATCACGTGGCAATAATACAAATCAAGCAAAGTGACTCATTCATTAATTTGCTAGATGGCAACTTTTAAAGAGATAAGTCTCATTTGGCTAAAGATAATATACGGCTAGTATTGCTTTTAGAAAGCAAACATTAGAAAATGCTACAACAAGTGAGTTTTCGGCATTTTCTCCTAAGATTTTATAGAACTTGTCATTGTCCATTATTTTTAGTTCAACTATAAATGTTGTCCTCACATATATCTGTAACGGTTTTCTTATTTTCCCTTTTACTTCTCTTAGTATATGAGAATGAAAATAATGGGAAAAAGGCAATTGAAGTTCATTTAAGATTCCATTGGATGTGTTTCGACAGCTCCAATTGAAAATGGAAAGATTAGAAAGTGTTCTGAGTTGAGGGAGCTGATTGGAAGAAAAGTCTGTAGTAATCTTAGTAGTTACAATATTAATGAGAGGTTGGGTTGAAATAAAGTGTCAGAAGCTTAAAAAAAACGATTGGAACAAGTTTTATACTTAAAAATCCATTCTTTGGTTCAATGTTCACAAAAACTTTAGAAGCAAATTATAGTTTTCACCATTTCAAGAATATTATTCCATCAGATTATTGTTGGAATAGGATTAAGCCATGATGGCTAAATTAGAGTGCACATTAATTCTGCTCTGAACATGCAAAGTGTTGGAAAATATTGGAATGATGAGATCACGAAAATTCTCTTTTAGCGTGAGGCATATATCATGGATGACATTGTCGTTAAGGATATCTCATCCAATGTAGGTGTAATTTCCAGGTATGTTAAGGCTAATCCTTCTTTCTTTTGGCATGATCCAAGTAATGATACATTAACGTAATGCTATTTCATAAGTGTTTCTACTCTTAGCATTTAAGGATGTCTATATTATTCCTTCCTTTAAAGTGATATTCAAGCATGTCTAAGTATGTATCTAATTCCCTATTGAGGTAATGGATAAAGACGTTAATGTTCATAATACTGTAATACGTGCATTTTCATGCGTATGCATTTATCACTGAGCTACGGCCGGTTGGGCAGTTACACATTTACTACCGGTTGGGCAGTTACGTATCATTATTTACTGGCGGTTGGGCAGACATGCATATTAATTTACCACCGAGCTACGGCCGGTTGGGCAGTTACACATTTACCTCCGGTTGGGCAGTTACGTATCATTATTTACCGTCGGTTGGGCAGACATGCATATTAATTTATCATCGATCTACGACCGGTTGGGCAATTACACATTTACCACCGATCTACGGCCGGTTGGGCAGTTACATATTTACCACCGACCAGCCTCGGTCGGGCAGTCATGCATTTACCACCGCGCTACGACCGGTCGGACAGTTATCACTGATCAGTTGGGCAGTCATGCATTATACGATATGAATAATAGTCTTAAAGAGAAAGCATTGTATATATAAGAGTATAATAAGTATGCATATACGATGGAACTTCAGATTTCAGGTTGATTCTTATATGACTTTAATTAATGTTGACCGATTGTTATGCTTCAGTTTCGCCTTACTTACTCAGTACATTACTCGTACTGACATCCTTTTGTTGGGGATGCTGCATTCATGCCTGCAGGTATAGATAATCAATTGACGAGCCCTCATAGTAGAAGAGATTGGCATTCAGCGAAGGATTGGTAAGACTCCACCTTATTCGGAGTGCAGCCAAGTCTATGAGTCATCATGTTAAAGTTTTGCTACAGACTTATGGGTAGGCCGATACCCTGTCCCATTTGATGTCAAGTTATCTTAGAGGCTTTGTAGACAGACGTTCATTTTGTACAGTATGTCAGAGGCCTTGATGGCCCTATGTATTCATGTTTTAAGAAAAAATGGTTCATTGATGTAGTGTGTGACCACTTATAGTTATACATTGTGAGTTGTAGCGATGTTGGCCCATGATGATCACAGAAAAAAAAATGTGTTACAGAGTGGTTCGCTCGGGCCAGCTCGGCACCGAGTGCCAGCCACGCCTCCCCAGGTTCAGGGCATGACAAAAACCAGCTCATCACTCTAGCTTTTTAAAAGAAACATATGTTGAGAAATGTTTTTCTATGATAAAGTTTTTAAAAGATTATTTGATTTGTCTATTTATATTATAATGTGGAACTAAATATTTATCTATAAAAAAAAAATATGCTAAGTATTTATTTATTTACTAGGGATATAGTTTTATTTCTCACTATCTGGATTATTTTAAACTTGCATTAATATAATAACTAGCATTTTTTAATCAAGCATAAATTTTAAAGGACATATTTGTCTTTAACTAAGCTAATGCATGCATTAAAACCTATTGCGTTGCTAATACCATGGTTTTCTATGCATTAGTTATGCATAGGATGTATAACTAATGCTTGCATATATAACTAATGCATAGGTTCAAAATGTCTATCAAACAAGGTATTATTAATACACAAAACTAATACATGCATTATTTTATCTAATACATCCTACCAAACGACCCCTTAATATATTAGGGCTTTTTATTTTGATCCTTCATATCCTTACGTCCAGAGGGAAAAATATTTTAAGGAGATATATACGACCATGCATATTGATTGACAGCAAAAATTGTACTCTATCAATGCAATTAAATTGCAAATAGTAGGTTAGTATTCTATTCTAAAGACCTAATCTTGTTATGAAATAGAACATGTTATAAGTTAATTTAATTTGATGATACAAAAGATTTATAATTTGTCAGTATTGAACTTAAATTCGGAAAGGATTTAAGTTATATCCACTAAAAATGCGAAGAATTATTACATTGTTATGATAATTTTGATATATTACAACAAGTTATGTACCATTTATTGTAGGATATGAATCGATGTTTATTATATAAAATTATCTATATTTATTTTTTAATTAACTTGGATGTATAAATATTTTATGCTATCGGTACATAGTACTTAACTGCAATGAGAAAAAAATATTAAAAGAAATTAAACATTTCATGTCAAGAGAGATATATACAAAACTAAATATGTACCAAGTTTTCTTATACTCTCGGTGATTCTTACCCCTCCCTTCCCCGTTCCTTGAAGACTTAAGCTCAAGAATTGGCGCTTTATATCTATAAATCTTTATGCGTATGATCCAAGAGAAAGAATCAAATCTCTATGAAGATGGGTTGAAAATGCAAGATATATAAAATAAAACAAAAAATGGCATTTTAGTTTAAACTTTTAGACGAAGTAATCATGCAGTTTCACTATATCCAAACAAAAAATTATACGGAAAAGAATTTGAGAAAGAAGCTAAAGGGAAATCTTGTCGCAATGATAAAAATTACCGTTGTGTAACCAGGAGATTATATGTTCAATTCGCAGAAATAACCTCTAGTAGAAATACAAGGTAAGACTCCTGTATGGGGTAAAATTAACGAATGACAGGTGGACGATCGTGGAGTTGCCACGTAGCAGTAAAGACGGATAGGAGATGAGTCAGCAAATAGCTGACATAGGGTACAAGGATGAGACCGGTGTTGTATGAGCTCCAAAGTCATTAAACCGAGGAGGAGAATTTGAAAGTAAGGTATCGGTTGAAGAATGCAGCATTAAAGGAGCAACCATTACAGAGAATCCTAGCATATATACTCAACCGTTATGCAACTATCCAGATGAGTCTTTATTCACCTTAAAGAGGAGTTTGATTCGGGGGTCTTGTCTCCCCTAATTTAGCTATAAATAGAGAAATTTATAATCATTGAAGAACTTGTATGAAGAAAGGCTAATATTACTCTCGGATTCTGCTAAACATTATCCTGCTAGTACTTAGTTCTTGGTCATGTTTCCGGAATAGTTCAATTCAAGGCCTAGGCTTGTCTTTTCTTCAATTATTCTTATTTTATTTAATTTTGTTGTTCATTACTTTATTTTTTCGGATCAATTTAATTCACGTGTCTATAAATCACATTACAAATTTAACCGTATTATACATAAAACTAATGTGATACAGCCTTTTTCCTTATCCCGTGGACAGCAAAAATTTAGAGTACCGGGCTGCCTTTAAGGAAGGAGCAAGGAAGTTGGATGAAGTGGGAAGGCCAATGATTTTGATTTGACTCCTTTTGCAGTCCGCTTAATTAGTCTTTTCAAGTTTGCAATAAGTTAAGCAGGTCCCTTTTTCCCTGCAAACATCCTGTAAGTTAAAAGTGAAATAATAGTGGTTGACCGAAGTCAAGATGTTATTGATAGGTCAATGCGCCTTTCTGAGAATTTAAGTCCATGAATGTATATTAAATTAAATTGGCTTACTCCACAATCTTACAATTATCATCCAAATTTCTTTTTATGGCTGTAAGCTGGATTTTCCCTTTCTTGTTCCCTCTTTTTTGTTACTTTCACTCAGTAACCAGCATACTTCTTGATTCTTCAACTGCAAATCTTTCTACAACTTGGATCAACAATTATTCATCAGTGAGCTTCGATGATGGTTCTATAGCAAGGCCTATACTTGTCAAAGGAAGCTTTGGTCCAACTTATACTTGTGGATTATACTGTAATGGCAATTGTGACACTTACATCTTTGCCATCTTCATTGCGTATACACGTTTTGATTCCTCTATTATAGGAATCCCACAAGTTGTTTGGTCTGCTAATAGGAATAATCCAGTTGGGATCAATGCAACTTTGCAGCTCACATTAGAGATGCTGATGGTACTTTGGTTTGGTCAACAAATACTAGTGACAAATCTGTTGCTGGCTTAAAGTTGACTGATTTGGGAAATCTTGTTCTCTTTGATGTCAACAATGTTACTGTTTGGCAATCTTTTGATCATCCAACTGATTCTTTGGTACCAGGACAGAAGTTAGTATCAGGGCAGAAGCTAACAGAAAGTGCCTCAGCAACAAACTGGACCGAGGGAGGTTTGTTTTCTTTCTCTGCCACAAATAATGGTTTGATTGCTGTCGTTGAGTCGAGTCCACCACAAACAAATTTTGAGATTTCTATAGATGAACTAACTCATAGTGAAGCATCCAACTATGTCATGTATTTGAATGGAAGCTTATCTTTATTCACATATTCCAACGACTCCGACATTTCTGTCGTTTCCGTTGCTGCTGCATCTTCAGCTCGATTTATGAAACTGGAATCTGATGGACACTTAAAAGTTTATGATTGGCAAGACCCGTGGGAGGTCAATGACATTTTTACTGTTTCTATTGGTGAGTGTGGTTATCCAATGGTATGTGGAAGATATGGCATTTGCTCAAATGGACAGTGTAGTTGTCCCATAAGTTCTGATTCAACAAACTATTTTAGACAGATAAATGGTAGGCATCCTAATCTTGGTTGTTCTGAGATCACAAAAATGACTTGTAATGACTCAAATAACCACAGATATTTGGAGCTCAATGATGTGACTTATTTCGGGTTTCGTCCAGATATGGGTGACACAGACATGAATACCTGTAAAAATGCATGTTCGAGGTATTGTTCTTGTAAAGCTGCTATTTTTCATTACGGTTCAAATTCTTCTAGTGGGGTGTGCTACCTTACGTACGAGATCTTTTCGTTGATGAATAATGAGGAGAAGGCAATGTATAATTCCTCTGCATTTGTGAAAGTACAGAATGTGAAAGTACAGAATGTGAAAGTACAGAATGTGAAAGTACAGAATGAAACTCAACCAGCTGTTGCAAGAAGGAAGAGGCGCGTGAATGGTGCTATAGTGGGATCTGTTGCAGGAATTTCTGCTCTTGGTATCGTAATCGGATGCATATTTTTCATATTCTGGAAGAAGAGAAAGGAAGGTGAAGTAGAAGAGCATTATCTGGATAACATGCCAGGAATGCCCGTTAGATTTTCTTACGACGATCTAAAGTCTGCAACTGAGAACTTTAGCAAAAAGCTTGGTAAAGGGGGATTTGGATCAGTGTTCAGAGGGACCTTAAAAGACGGCACAAAGATAGCAGTAAAATGTCTTGACGGAATATTAGGCAAAGCCAAGAAATCATTCCTAGCTGAGGTTGAAACCATTGGCAGCATACATCATCTCAGCTTGGTCCAATTAATTGGCTTCTGTGCTGAGAAATCTCA
>MU789470.1:30788-42153 GCA_026770625.1 Nicotiana glauca
ATATTCTCTCTACTCTCTCTACTCTTGAGTTCTTCTTCTTCTTCTTCTCTCTGATGTATCTTCTTCTTCATTTGATCACTATATTTGTGAATTCCATTACTCAAGTGATTAATTCAATTCTGAGCCATCAAAAAGTATTTCTGTATTTGCATGAATATTATGAAAAAAATTTCCCAATTCACAGGAATGCACAATTGTATATCATTAAAGGCAGCCCGAATTTACTCACTTACAGCAAAAGAGAAACAAAAAAAGTTCGTACCAAATAGTTAAGTTGTTTCAGGCAAATCACCGAATATTTTGGGTTTATCAGTCTTCTCCATCATATTGAGTAGAATAAAAAATAAAAATAAAAAGTAGAAGAGAAAAAACAATTAAAACGAAAAATTGTCTAAAAATATACAATACTTACAAAGAAAGAACACCATGAAAGTATATCTATAAATATAATTGATAATGTCAATAACAAAAATTTTAAGTTCAAAGACCCAATCTTCCAACAACAAATTTAAAATTACAAATTTGCATATACTTGATATTCAATAATTTATTAGCGGCAAAGTAAAAAACATAGTCAACAATCCATAATCCAAAATAATACAACTATATGCATTAGTCATCTATATTTCAACCATACATGTGCGGATATGATACTCAATTGTGGAGAATCAACTGATAAATCAATAAAACAGTAACAAAGAGAAGAGAAACGAAGGTTCAAAAGAATAAATGAAATAGAGATTGAGAGAGAAGAGTGAGAAGGACTCAGATTTTCTTCTATCATGATAATTGTGTGAATACAAGTGCTATTCTCTATTATAAGTGCTGAAAATATAAAAGGAATTATAAAATTTGAATTAAAACTACTAACTACTTTTCCCACCACTTTTAGTTCAACTAAAATTCAAATGGTTCCACCCTTAGCCACTAATATTCGTATCAATACCCCCTGGATGAACAACACCCTTGTCCTCAAGGGTAAAGGAAGGAAATTATCACGATCCCAAAACCAACCCGGTCGTGATGGCGCCTATCGTGAAACTGGGCAACCCGACATATTTTCAAAGTAGTTCAACATTTCATTCAAAACTTAACTAACAACCTTTTAACTGAAATTCTATAAAAGATGTAAAGTCAAAACCAAAGTAAATGCGGATAATAAAAGCCTGACCTCGAGTGTCACTAAGTCATGATCAATACTAAAATCATTCCGAAACATAATAAGACCAAAATAGTCTGAAAGTAGCTAAAATGTACTAGAAGGAAGATAAAGAAGGAGAAAGGCGGGGCTGTGAACGTCAGGCAGCTATCTCGCTATCTCCGATGAAATCCGCTTCTGTAATAGTCAACAGCCGCTACCGTGACCTGAGATACCTGGATCTGCACACAAGGTGCAGGGGTTAACATGAGTACACCAACTCAGAAAGTAACAAGTATAAACTATGGACTGACAGGTAATGACGAAATAAACCTCAACAGGTAAACACAATTAAACTGTATAGTAAAGTAGGCATGTTTGTAGTTCAGATATTCTGATCAACAGTAACTAATACCAATCTGAATAATGTGAAGTGTAAAGCTCAGCAAATCTCTACGTATCAATGTACAGAAAGCATGAAAATGTATCGTGTACGTCCACTCTCAAATTCTCAATCACTCGGTAATGTATATGGCCATCCGGCCTAGGAAGATCCATCCCGAAATATATATACATCACTAACAACAGTCACCTAGTAAAGAGGAAAGGCCATTCCAGCCCTATGGAGAAGTTCCATCTTCAGGCATAAGTACTTCAGACAAGATCCATGTCTAGGCAAGATCCATCCCCCAATAATATCAACTGCGCCCACTAGGGGTGCATAGACTCCAGAGAGGCTCCTTTCAGCCTAAGCGCTATAGCAAGCCCAATGAAGGCATAATCAATAATTCGTTGCAATGTACAGCCTGATCCCATAACTGTCACTCATAACCAGGCTCTCGACCTCACTAAGTCATCACTCTCCAGTCTCACACACACGGGCTCACAACGCCATAATACTAGCCCAAAATAATAATATGATGTGCCAAATAATAACAACCAAGGCTGAGACATAATATGATATGCATGAACAAGACTGAGTACAGAATATCAATGAAACTAATGAGATGACAACAAGAGCGACCACTCGGGTCTCAATAGTATTGGCATGAAGCCCTAACATGATAATTAGCATGACTTACAGTTCTTTTACTTAATAAGATAATCACAACACAGATATCAGCAAGAAAGAGTAACTAAGCAGTGCCATGGAATGAACAAGGCTACAATTCTTACGGTGCATTCCCACTTGCCAGTCACATAACATTTGCATCACCTCAATACAAATCATATAGCACAACGTTCAGAGTCCTCAGAGCCAAGTTTGGAAGCGTTACTTACCTCAAACCAAGTCATATTCTAGCCCGCGATGCCCTTGCCTCTTGATTCTGCTTCCAAATTCTCCGACTCTAACCAAAATCAGTATACTAACATCAATATACGCTAAAGGAAGGAAACCCATACAAACATTATCAAATTAGACCAAAAATCCCGAATTTGGCTCAAACCCGGCCTCCGAGCCCATATCTCGGAATCCGACAAAAATCACAAAACTAGAAACTCCTTTCACTCCCGAGTCCATACATACCAAAATCATCAAAATCCGACCTTAAATGGCCCCTCAAATCCTCAATCAAAGCTCTCCAAAACTCAAGCCCTAACCCCTTCAACTTTACCCCAAATCCCTCACTAATTTCTTGATTAAATAGTGGAAAAGTCAACACAGTTACAAAATATAAAGCCCAAGTAACTTACCTCACTGATACCCCTCGATTCACCTGTTGAAATCATAGCCCTAAGCTCCAAACTCGTCCAAAAATGGTGAAGAAATGGCTGAAATTCGCGAAGGGCGGCTATATAGTTTTTGCTCAGGAGACTCGCACCTGCGGCCCATTACCCGCATTTGCGGCACCGCTTCTGCGGTGTTCACTTATCTAGTGCGGCCCAATACTCACACATGCGGTCACGTAGGTGCGCTCCTCCTTCTACACCTGCGACTCCTGGCTTCCTTGGCCTTAGCCGCTTTTGCGGTTGATCTCCAGCTTCAGTGGACCTCACACATGCGGTCCCCTCTCCGCACGTGCGGTTATGATAGCTGAAGGAAATCTTCAGCACTACCTCAAATCTCATTCTTGATCCGTCAACCTCTCGAAATCAACCTGAGGCCCTCAGGACCTCAACCAAAACATACAAACCAGTCACATATCACCATTCAAACTTATTCCAACCGTTGGAACACTCCAAATAACATCAAAATGCCAAATCACTCTCGAATTCAAGCCTAAGAACTTATAAACTTTCAAATTCCGCAAACGATGCCGAGACTCATAAAACCTCATCCAAATGACTTAAATTTGGCACACTCATCACAAACAACACTACAAACATACTCAAATTTCCAGTTCTATTTCAACCTCGATTTAAAATTTTCTAATGCCGACCGAGAAACGCTAAATTTTTAATTTTGCCAATTCAAGCCGAAATCTATGAGGGACCTCCAAATTACATTCTGAATGATAATAGGCTGGATTTATGTAATTTGGCGATTGTTTATGCCCCAGTTTGATTATGTTTCACTGTGATAATATAGTTAAATGATGATAAATTTTCTCTAATTATGAATTTCACATATTGCAAGAGTGACTGGCATGAATGAGGACTTAAGACTGTAATCAGAGCTAAATTGAAGCAAGAAAAGCCCCTAGAAATTGAGTACGTGGGAAAACGAGAGAAAGAAGAGCTAAAATGGAGACCTGGACTAGCGAGGCCATTAGCGCGTCCACTAGCATAACCGCGCTAGCCCAGAAGGTCGAGGCAGAATGATAGGCTATATGCAGGGTCATTAGCGCGTTCACTAGCGCAACAAGCGTTAGTAGTACAGTCATTAGCGCGTTCACTAGCGTGGCCGCGCTAGCCCAGTTCCGGAAAATTAAACTTCGGGGGTAAATTTGGAGTTCGGGGACAAATCCACTTAACCTATAGAAGTTATAGCTCGCCCAAGAGATGATTATCAAGGTTTTCATCACTTAGTGCAAGGCAAGGAGAGGCAATAGGCAAGGAGGATAATTCAACATCGAGTTTTTCCTTTCTCCCTTTTGTTTTTACGATTTGTGATGACTTTGAATATTGTTTTGATGAACACTGGTATGAGTAGTTAAATATTTAGTCTAAGGTTTTAATGGAACCTATTGAAAGATGAACTTCTTGTTATGTTAATATAGTTTGCCCGATTTAATCTCTATTTGTTCAACTATGTTCTTACTGTAGTTAATTGATAGGATCCTCAATTAGCTGTGCCTATTTAGTGTGCATAACTCGGGAGAGAGTGCATATTTAGGTCAATTGTTGACAACACCACTTCCAAAGTATATGAGGGATCAATAACCAAGGGTTTAAAGGCGGTATTAGGGATAACGAAGCCTTGGGTGCAATCTAAAGTGAGCTGTAATAAACTAAGCCAGCTAGCGTAACTCGGGAGAGTGCGTCTAATAAATTGTCATGATTACTTGGGAGAGATTTGCGGTAATAAGAGTACTCATGATTGATAGAGCCGATTAGGCAATTCTATATAAAACATAACCGGAAGGGATTCCATCAATAGGGGAAATCATAACTTTAGAACCTTCTCTTAATTGTTTACACCTTAATCATAGTTCGTTTTCAGTTGCTTATTTACATTCATTCTTAGTTAGTAGAAACATCATCAATTGTTATTCAGAATGTTTGGGAAGTTAATTCCGTAGAATTTAGTAAGTCTAACGAGAGTAATTGATAGGTCAATTCCTTGTGGATTCGACTTTGGGCTAAATACTCAAATTATATTTGCAACGTCTGCATGTCCATTTTATAAGGCATAGTTAGGCGTGATTGTGAGCACGTGATTTTTGCCTCACATGAATTACTCCCATAAAAATCAAAACAAAAATTATTTGTTTTGTTATGTGTAATTTTGTGAATTTTTGTGGTATTTTCTATCATTGTTTGCATTTGTGTGTGTGCATGTTTATTTATTAAATAAAATAATATATATATATATATATATATATGTTGCAATTATGTTTACAATTTAAATTCAACCTTTTTGAATTAATCAATGATTAATTATTTTACAAAAGAGATAAAAATCATAAAAATATGTATTATTTTTTTTTGCATTTTTAGTGTTTAAATTCAAATTGTGTGATTTTTTTATTTTAAATTGGTATTTAACTATGTGTGATAATTATTATTAAGCATCAATTAGTATTTTTAAGTTAATTTGAGGTTTTATAATTTAAATTTAGGATTTATTTTAATTTGTTGGAAAAAATAGGTAAATAAAAGCAAAGAAAACGGAATTGGGCCAACATTCATGAAGCCCAAGCCAGTCCAACCCAAAACGAACCCCAACCCCAACCCAATCAGTTGCCAGACACTTCAAAACGACACCGTTTCAGTCACAGTCATCTGAGCCGTTGAGATAATTTGATCAAACGGTTAGAAACCTCGCCCATAGCCCGACCCTGACCCGCCCCAGTGCAGTCCATCTCATTTAAAATCAAAACGAGACCGTTTTCATTTTTCTAATTGATCTGGACCGTCAATTTCCTTTGATCGAATGGACAAGAATCAAACACCCATTTTAATATACCTAAAATCCTACCCCTACCTCAGAACCCCCCTCCTCTATATCGTCTCTCTTCAGAGACCAAGTGCAACACCACCACGAACCACCGCCCACCGGAAATCGCCTACGGCGGCGGTCAGCTGCCAAACCACCCCAAATTAACACCCTAGCCTCGCCTCCACCTCCTCATTCCAAATATCCAAACACCTTCCCTCGAATCTGCCTAGAACCCGTCGAATATCGTTTTGACCATATGAACCTTAGCGCCGCCACAAGATTCCCCGGTGGCGGCGCCGCTCCCAAACCACCTCAAAACAACACACCATACTCTCATCACTTCCCTCTTCCCAAACCTTTAGGTATTTTCTTTCGAATCATTCCCCACCTTCTCGAATTTTCAATCCAAAAGGACAGAACCCTAGAAATTCAAAAGTGCCGATTTCTGGAATCAAAGAGTTGATTTGAAGCCCAAAATAATGCTTCTGTTTGTTCTTGGCAAAGAAAAAACGCCTAGCATCATTTTGGGACTCGAATCAAAGTCCAGTACTTGTTCAAGTTTCACGTAGGTGAGTCCTCTTTTCTTTCTTTTGTTATTTGAATTATTTGTTTTAAAGTTAATTTTCTGTCAATCTGTTCATCTTGGTAATGGTCTATGTTCTGTAATTTTATTTTTCGATTAGTTCAGTTTGATAGTTCAATTAATATTTCTTCCTGTTCTTGGATTGTCTTTATTTGCCAGCGTTTGATTTTACCTTTTTCACAACAATTCTGTTTTAATTTTGTTCATTTCTTAGTTATTTGTTTGGACTAGTAATAATAGTTTTAAATCAGGATTTCAGTAATTAATTTAGACTTAAAGGTATGTTTCATTTGAATTTGGTTTTAGCTGAAGAACTAGTTTAACCAGGTTAAGAGGAGCTGAGGTTCGTTTAGCCTAGGTTAGTATTAATAGGGGATTAAGGGGGTAATTATCATAAGCTTAGGGGTCAACCTCGATAGAATATAATACACAAATAATTGAGGTAATGGGAATTGCACTAGTGCTGATTTTAGGGGACTGAAATAGGCATTTATGATTAAAATAAAAGGCACTAGAATAATGGTGTAATAGGAAATTGAAAGATAAGATTGATAGTGAGGAGTGCACTAATGGTATGCCTATTTAAAGGCTGGAAATCAGAATCAGAAAGGAGGAGAGGGAGAATACCTTTTAGAATCTGAGAGATTAGAGATAGACAGATTACACACTCTAAAAATCAGAAAAAATACATAAGGAACTGATCTTTTCTTCAGCTAGAAATTCTCGAGAATCCTACCTTCTAATTTAACTCTGTTTTCTCCCTGTTTAAACTTGGAAAAGTGTAAGGATGACTTATTAATAAGATGATTAATCTTTGCTGAATCGACTAAGGGTTTGAAGTTGGGGTGTCATCATTTTATTTGTCGGTTTTGAGCTGAAATTTACTGTTTCATGGGTTTTGCACCCTGGTTCGAATTCTGTTAATTCCTGGGTTCATTTGCGAGTCGTTTGGGATTTCAAGGTGGTCTAATTTGAATTTTGGCTTTGGGTTTACGTTGAGTTTGATATTTGGATCTCAATTTCAACATTGAATCTGGGTTGGCTGGTCTTGAATTGCTGTTCTGTTGATTATCTTGCTATTATTGCTGGCTACTTGTTTTGTCGCTGAATCCTCACTTCTTTTATTCCATTTTACTTCCAGGTACATGTCTAGCCTCAAATGAATGATCAACTTGTGCGGAAGCTTGAATCATATAAACGTTGTTGTATTTTTGTCTAATGATATGTAAAATTGTTTATGTGTATTCTATTCTCATGTTGTTCGATTATTAATACATAGTAGAACTGTAAATTGGTTTGTAATTGAACTATGGACTGTCTAGCATGATAGGGGTTTGGATTGTGAGTTTGATTGTTAAATTAGTTTGAGGATTAAGCTTTGGTTTGATATAGGGAGAAATCAATTTATAGGCCTCTTGCAGTTCGCCTAATCAGTGAGCTTTTGTTCATACACCATGCCTGTGTTAAAACAGTTCCAAAATAAGTGAATTCAGCATTTAATTTACATCTTTATGTCAATTGATGATCTAGGGGATATCTAAATAGTTGTTTCAGTTTTAATTGTCCAAAGTTTAGAATTATAGAAATAAACCAGAATTGGATAATCGCAATTAAAAATCAGCATGCTCCTGAGTGTGAAAATAATGTGTAGGCATCCGTATTGTTCAGTCACTTTTGTCATTTAATATAGCCAAGTAACTAGTCTGTGTGTTAAAACATAATTTTCAGAATACTTAAATTTTCCTATGTTAATTGAGGACGTGAAAGTTGCTGGGAGTTGTTCAATTAGATTAATCTTCCCCGACCGTTACTCCTAGTCCAAATGGAATTGGGCCTACATAAGGACATACCCAATTTTCGTGGCACCAGGCCTACGTCTGGGTAGTGTTTCATGCTTTAAACCTGTATAGGGCCAAGTTTGAAGGCCCAAAAATGCTAGAAGTCAAAAATCCTTTAAAATTATATTAGGAATATGGGTATTAATTCAATATGAATTTAGGTTTTCGATTTAGGTAACGGGTTCAAATTAAGAGGGTCTTCCCTTTTGTTTGAATTCGGACTTGAGCTCGAGGCCCGAATTTATAAATGCAAATTAATTAGGCCCTTTTTAAAGACAAAAATAAATAGAAAATCATAGTTTGTTTTAGCTTTGCATTTAAATAATAAAATGAACCTCGCCAAAAAAAAAATGCATAAATTGCAGGGCCATCATTCAATATTTATATTAAAATACTTAGAATTTGGGGCATGCTGTTTAGCGAATTTCACGGCCCTCCGCAAAGATAATAATTTGTTAGTCGCTTTAAGCGCGTTTTTTTAAATAATTTTATATTCTTAAATACGGGTGTGCATTTCATGCAACCCAAATCTAAATCCCAAAACGTTGAATAAGAATGTGTCTAGGATCCGGTTGCATTTCATGTGACGCGATCTGAAAACACGTTCTTAAACGACGTTCGCTTTTTGTAAAAAATTAATTAAAAGCGGTTAAAAGTTAAAATTTACACATAGGTTCAAAAATGCATTAAAATCCGGTAATTAAGCCAAATATAGCAGTTGAGCGACCGTGCTAGAACCACGGAACTCGGGAGTGCCTAACCCCTTCTCCCGGGTTAACAGAATTCCTTACTCGGATTTCTGGTTCGTGACTGTTAGACAGAGTCAAACCCTTTCCTCGATTCGGGATTCAAACCGGTGACTTGGGACATCATAAATCTCCCAAGTGGCGACTCTGAATCTCTTATTAAACAAATCCCGTTTCGATTGTCCTTTAAATGAAAAAACTCCCTTTATTATACCCTTCACGGGGTGTAGTAGTGAAAAAAGGAGGTGTGACAGCTCTGGCGACTCTGCTGGGGAGAGGAACCCAGAACTTGGTTCAGGATTCAAGAATTCGAGCTTGAAATATTTTTTGTATTTGGCTTGTGTATTATTTGGTTTTATTACATGTTTGGAACTAATGTGCAAATGTTATTTTTTACCGCTTTGATATTGGTGAATTGTATATAAATTGTTACGAATCCTTCCTCTCTCTGAGTCTTCTACATCATGGAGGTCCGCCCAGGTAAGCCAGGTCTAGAACAATAAACCCAGGTTTTAAACCTAGAATAATAAAGCTTCATGTCGGATCCCTACTAGGAACGTTTGTTTGCATCATTGTGCATTGACTTAGGAGACTTAACACAGGGGTTGGGTCTGTCTAGGACAGGTGTACCTGAAATAAAAAAGACCATCCTGATGCATCTTACTTGCTACTTGTGCATTTATTTGCTTCGTACTTGTATGGTGACCGGTTTTTGAATATTAAAAAAAAGGAAGGGAGAAATAGCAGTGTAGACGGTTAAGGGAGTTAATCACCGATTTTGAAAATACCAAATAGTGCCGAAACTCTGCCGGATTTTTTTAATTAAAAAAAATGTTTTTTATTTTCAAAATAGTTTGTTTTATTTGCCATTGAAAAAAAAATAAAAAAAGGAGTTTTTATTTTTCAAAATAGTTTGTTTTATTTGCCACTGAAAAAAATAGTCTTGTCTTCAAAAATAGTTTGTTTTATTTGCCGATGAAATGAAAAAAAAAGAAGGAAAAAATGTCTTTGTTTTCAAAAAAAATAGTTTGTTTGGCAGAACTACGTAAGTTTGATTCTTACCGGATGTGGGATACGTAGGCAACCCATATCGGGTTCAACTATTCTGAAAAAAATTACTATTAAAAAAAAAAGAGAATTTTTTTTATAGGGAAAATAAATATCGTTGTTTTGCCATAAGTGAAGGTAATTCTTGTCCAAAATAGCCGAATGTCCCCAAAAGGACGTCGGAAGGCTGTTTTTGTGAGAACAACCGTCTTTGGTCATTTCTCAAAATCTTTGGCCGGTTAGCAAACACAACCTTTAAATCTTCTTCGAAGTTCTGAAAGGCTGTATTGACAAAACCGGATATTTTGTGAAATTATTTTAGAAACAGTGATGATTTAAAAAAAAAAAAAAAGAAAGACTGTATTTGTTAGTCAGAGTCTGTTAGTCTATTTTTAGGTTGTTTTGATGTAGAGTCTTTTGGAGTCCGTTAATCTTGCAATAAAATATGGCGTTGTAATAAACACATTTTTTACGGAAAAAATCCCAAATTTTCTTTTTAGTCATTTTTTCACTTATCCGCCAGAACTACGCACGATCTGATTCATGCGGGGACATGATACGTAGGCAATCCACATAAGATTCGACCACCACTAAAAAAATAATAAAATATTTTTTTATAGAGAGGAATAAAATAAAGGAACATGGAACAAAGAAAAGCTGGGATGACGCAAACAACCAAGCAAATGCATAATAGAAATGGTTAACTGCTTAGGTGCATTGCATCTCTAATGTGTGTTTACCTATCTGTTAAATGCCCTAATGCTAACGTGATGGTTGCTTTTTGTCATCTTCCAGAAAGGTGGTTCGTTTGTGGGTTTTAAAGTAACTCTTCCCTATAACACAAAGGCAAAAGGTAATGGTAGAGAACAACAGAACTGAGTGGGTTGATACCGATGCCCGAAAGCAGCTGGTTGAATAGGTCAACGGGTTGGTAGAAGAGGTAAAGATGCTGAGACAATACGTGGCAGACATGTATCGGGCATGGATGACTAGGAAAGCACCACCCCCGCCACCACCCAGCTTCCTAGATGCTATCCTTACCCAAACTTCGGACACAACGGCAGGCGAGCCTCTACACTTTCCATATGTACCCGCTTATCGCGTTCGCGAAGAAGAAAATGCCTGGGCAGAGAAGTTAAGTTCTGAAAATGGGACTTCATTCCCATTTTCCATTTTTAGCAATTTGGAGCTCTGATAAGGCGATTTTTCGACAGATTTTTGGAGAGAACAACGGGGTAAGTGTTCTTAACTCAATTTTGGTTGTATAACTTGAATCCGCGAATATTGTTGGAAAAGATTAGAAAATCCTCTTAGATAGAATCACTGATTTGAGGGTCAAAATGATATGGGAATTTTATAAATTTGGTATGGTTAGACTCGTGAGAGTGCGAGGTTTCTGGAAATATAAATTTTACCCGGTTCCGAGACGTGGGGCCCGAGGGGTATTTTGGTCATTTTACATAATTTTGC
>MU789473.1:0-41574 GCA_026770625.1 Nicotiana glauca
GAACCTGAATGAACACATAGCTCCTAATACAATCAGACTGATACAATTTGATAGCTAAACGTTGTTAAATGAATAGAAAATCGGAGTTAAATTTTTGTTGAAATCTGATACTGAAGTGGTAATACTCATGTGCATATATATAACTAATTTGATAAAGAATGTTTGAACTTGTTTTGAATTGGGTTAAGACTTTGGATGTGGTTTGGCAGAAGAAGCTAGATTTAACTGTGAAAGCTTCTAAGCCCATGAGATTTGGGTTCATAATTATGGACTGGGTTTTAATTAGCCTTGTGCACTTCTGTGCACTCCCTTTAAATTGGTCTGAATTCCAGGCCCAAAACATATAGTGGCCTGGATATGAATGAAATACACAATAAAACTATACTAATAGTTATTTCAATTAAGGAAAAAACAGTGATAGAAAATATAGCACGTTCTAGGTTTAACCTTTAAAAATACAACGAGACGAACCTCGTTATAAGTTAAGATACGTGGGGCCCTCAAATAATTGTTATAATATTTTAGATTCGGAAGGACCATTTAGTTAACTCCACGATTTTTCCCAAAGTGACGAATAAATAGAGACCATAGGCACAATTTTAATATACATTCTCAAGTACGGGTGCACATTTATGTGACCCAAGTCTTACTCTCAACGAAGTCGAAATGTATTTAAAAGCCACAGGCGTACTGGTACGGTGTGGTTTAAAAATGCATTTTCACGGCGTTGCAATTCCTTATTCCTTAAAATTGATAAAGCGGAATATTAATAATGCACATAAATTGGAATATATAAAGAAATCAGATAAAAGCAAATACAACAGTTGAGCGACTGTACTAGAACCACGGAATTCGGGAGTGCCTAACACCTTCTCCCGTGTTAATAGAATTCCTTATCCAGATTTCTAGTTCGCAGACTGTAACAGAGTCAAACTTTCCTCGGTTTGGGATTAAACCGGTGACTTGGGACACCATTATATTCTCAAGTGGCAACTCTGAAATTTTTAAATAAATAAATTCCGTTCCAACTGTCCTTAAATTGGAAAAAACTCCTCTACGCCTTCACGGGTATAGTAGTATTAAAAAAAAAGAGGAGGTGTGACAGTCGTAATTCCCCAACCCAGACTCACCACACGAGACTGAAGCATAATACCATACAGCTTAAGGCTCACAACCCGCTTAATACTCTTTTAAATATTCAAGATACCTACTCTGAAAGGACTTCCTACGAATCCAAAGCCATTACCTTCACCTTCCCGATACTAATATATAGAAATCCCATAATTAATATAGAAAATACCACAAGTCTTGCCATCTTCCTCTAAAAAATTTAGTTTCTAGCCATAAGTACAACTTGAAAGCCTCCAATTATTACATGTAAAATTTTGAACACAATAGAACCATTCTCTGGAGTCATCCACTCTATTCGAACCGCAATTAACCCAATCAACAGAACTGGACAACCAGTGCCTCATTGGCACTTCTAACGCTGCAACATATAAACTTACCTTAGTCGAAAAATTTTCCTTTACTCGAGCCATCCTCGGGCTCAATCTCCGCAACCAGAACTAATTCACCAGCATGCCTCAAACTGGAACCAACATAGTATATAACCGGGCAATCAGCTAATCAATAGAAAACTCCCCTACTTTGCTCGAAGCCATGGATCAAAACACACACAATAACTCATAACGCACATACCTTATTGCTGCCATAAAATAATAGTGAGATTAACTTAATCCTTCATAAGCTCGTAAAACACAGGCCATTTGGTACTTCATATCTTCTGCAATTCTCGCTTCACCTTCGTAGCAGCTAAATCCACTCTCTTGAGCGACCTCAAAATTTAAATTTCAACACGTATATTTCACTTGCAAATGAGATCTTCTAATAGACAACATAAGGATCACACAACTTCAGAACACTCCGCAAGAGATAACCCACCTGCTTAGCCTCAAACTAACATTTCTGTATACCTTCCACCGTCATACGCATTACACAGTCACTTAGTCTTCCTGAGTCTAAAATCATACTGCAACATGAAATTTACTCCACTCCTGACTAGTGGACATTAAAATATTCTTCACATGCCCATAACTCGGGGCTATAACTCGAATCAAGACAAAAATCAAGCACCTAATAGTTCTTCTATCCTCTAGCAGACCTTTCTCGTCACTTCCAAATCATATGAATACATCTTGCAGCACCAACATTCTCATTACATGGCCATCCAGCCGTCACTTCCACTAATAGGGAAAAATACCGAACATATAAATTCAAAAACACTTGCTCACACAATCAGCACCTCGGTTCTCAAGCCATAGGCAAAGAACCGACCTCAAGACCTCTAGACTGGCCCAACGACAACTCACAAAGATCAAATCTCGCCCCTCGATCGAGGAATCACAATTCATCGATGCACATCTGGTACTGAGCGCTCATGTGCGCATACAAACGCGTGGAAGGAATTCAAAGAGTTATATTTCCAGCTGAATCAAATACGCACGACAAGAGTTCAAGAATGTGAAGTTTTTCCTAAAGGTTCTGCAGCCTCTCGAGGATAAATACAGACGTCTCTGTACCGATCTGCGAAACTCTACTAAACCTGCTCATGACTCGTGAGACCTATGTAACCTAGGCTCTCATACCAACTTGTCGCGACCCTAAACCTATACTCGGTCGTGATGGCGCCTCTCGTGAAGACAAGGCCAACCGACACATCTCCAATTCAAAGTTAAACATCTAAATAGCAATAAATTAGGCTAAAATATGATTTAATAATTTTAAGCAGCAGATATATCATAACAATACGGAAGTACAACCCAAACACAGCCCAAACCAGGGTGTCACTAGTCATGAGCATCTACTACAACTGTCTAGACACCACAAGACCGAAATGGTCAGAAAAATCATAAGAATATAAAAGAAGGAATACAACGAAAGAAAGCAAAGCCGCGATCGCCAGGTGACTACCTTGCTAACTCCAATAAAACTGCACACAAGGTACATGGAGTAAAGTGAGTACTCCAACTCAATGAGTAACAAAGGTAAATAACAACTGAGCAGTAAGAAATCACGTAAAGCATATCAACATGCTGTATAGAAGCAGTTCAAAAACCAGTAAGAAAGCAGTAAAACTGTAAAATCTCTTAAAACATCTTAGCTCAGTTTAAACTTCTTTGAAAATGGCTTTTTCAACAGTTAAGCAAATGAATGCAAAACAGTGAGTGCAAATAAGCACAGAAATCCGCCCCTCAGGCACAAATACCATAGTTTAACTGATGAATGACAGGTAAATATAAAAGATAAACACATAAAGGTTCGCCCCTCGGGCTAAATATCAACAACCCCGCCCTTCGATCAATATCTCAAAACAATACTAGCCCCTCGGGCAATCACATAGAACGGTACAAGCCCCTCGGGCAATCACATAGAAAATTGCCAGCTCCTCGAGCTATCACATAGTACAATATCAGCCCCTTGGGCTATATCTCACATCACAGTGGGTACCCGCACTAACTGAGGGTGTACAGACTCCGAGAGGGGCCTCTTACAGCCCAAGAGCAATATCAAGCCACCTCGTGGCATCAAATCAAGGCCCTTGGCCTCATATCATTCAAGCCACCTCATGGCGTATATATCTCAAGCCCTCAGCATCATAAACAATATCAACAAGCCGCCTCGTGGCGTACATATCTCAGTCCCTCAGCCTCAAATCAATATCAATGTTTCCTCACAACTAGGCCCTCGGCCTTACTCAGTTAAAAAAATAGTTACAAGCCCCTCGGACTTTAGTTAAACAGTATTTTTCAGCCCAAAATATCATTTAAAATATCATTTAAGTCTCAAAACTAAGTGTAAATGGCTGAGTAGAATAACATGACTGAGTTCAATTAATAAGTCAAAACAGTGAGAAAATAGTAAATAAAAATCCCTGAATGGTTCAAATAGTTGGCACAAAGCCCAAATATGGCAATCAGCCCAAACCATGATGATAACAATAAGTTTCAGCCAAATACGTGGTAAAATCATCAATCGGGATGTACTAAGTCATAATCCCCAATGGTGCTCTACCCCACGCTCGCTATCTGGTGTGCAAGTCAACTCAACATAGAACTACGATGTGCAATCCGGGGTTTCAAACCCTCAGAATATCATTTACAATCTTTACTCACCTCGAACCGGCTAACTCTCTAGCTCGCGATGCCTTTTCCTCTCAAATCGTCCTCCACGCGCGTCGAGTCTATCCAAAATCAGAACGAATATGTCACAATATGCTAATTGAACAAAGCCAAAGTGAAAACAATCGAAAAATATCAAAAATCCCAAAATTAACAAAACCCGAGCCTCGGGCCCACTTCTCGAAACTCAGAAATTTTCACATCATAAGATTCCTTATCTCCCCACAAGTTCATACATATCAAAAGTTCTCAAATCTGGCCCCAAATGGTTCTTCAAATCCCAAATTAAAAGTCCAATTTCTCAAGTCCTAGTTCTTCAATTTTAGGCTTAGCTTTCATGATTTTCTAGGTAGATTTCATAGTAGAAACGAGTTTTAAGTTCAAAAATCTTACCTCCAATCGATTCCCTTTGAATCCCTCTTCAATCTCCTTCAAAAAATCTCTCAAAATGAGCAGCTATGAGTGAAAATAGACCCACATTCGCGAACAAGACGACTTAAAAACATTCTGCCCATGCATTTATTCCTTCATCGCGATCGCGGGAGAACCTTCGCGATCGCGAAGCACAAAAACTCAGCTCCCTCAATTTAAATCTACGCGAACGCGATAACTAGTACACGAACGTGATGCCTGGCGACTTAACTCTACGCGATCGCGGACACACTTACGCGTTTGCGATGCACAATTAACTAACCAAGACTCAGGTCCATTTAACCCTATGCGAACGTGACCCCCCTCCCGCGTTAGCAATGAATACCTTTCCCATACTACGCGATCATGAGCCTCTCTTCGCGAATGCGAAGAAAAACTTGACAGCCTCCTCCATTCCTTCTACGCGATCGTGATACTTCCTACGTAATCGCGAAGGGAAAATTCTCTGCAACTTGAACTTGCAACTTTCTGCTATCTTCTAAGGCACCAAATGGTCCGATTGACCATCTGAAACTCACCCGAGGCCCTCGGGAGCTCAACTAAAGGCACCAACCCATCCTAAAACCTTATTCAAACTTGTTCCAATCATCAAAACACATCAAACAATATCAAATTATCCAAAACACATCGGATTCAAGCTTAAGTTTTCTAAAATATTCCGAAATACGCTTTGGATAAAAAACCCAACCAAACCACGTCCGAATGACCTGAAATTTTGCACACACATCCCAAATGACATAATAAAGCTTTTGAAACTCTCGAAATTCCATTATGACCCTCGGATCAAAATCTCACCTACTAACTAGAAATCGCTAAAATAGCAACTTCGCCAATTAAAGCCTAATTCTACTCCGGACCTCCAAAACCCATTCCGATCACGCTCCTAAGTCACAAATTACCTCCCGAAGCTAACCGAACCATCAGAACTCACATCCGAGCCCTCTAACACATAAGTAAATATCCGGTTGACTTTTCCAATTTAAACCTTCTTAAAAGAGATTAAGTGTCTCAAACCTAATTAAAAATCATTCTGGACTCGATCCGACCAATCCAATACCACAAAACACAGATAACGAAGCATACAGAAGCAGAAATATAGGAAACGAAACGATAACCCATGAGATGACTGGCCGGATTATCACACTATATTATGCATTTTAGATACATTTTCTGTTGTTATAAGATGTACTAGATGTATTTAAGCTACTGTAATCATGAATACAGTAGCAAATATAGGTTTGAATCAGAGAAGTCCAGCTAATCAGTTGTATTTGAGTGCATTCGACTGTATTCATAGCGTGAAACATGGGATTACAGCTGGACAAATTATTCTATTCGACTGTATTTACGGCATGAAACAGGGGATTACACTGTTTTTAAACGGAAAGTGAATCAATTAACATAATAGACTTATAATATAACCCAACAAACTCAATTACAACACATAAATTTTATATTTTTAGTTATAAAAAAGATTCTCAACCGAAAAATATTCCAATAATATAGCAATCTTTAGAGAAATTATATAATACATATGAATACATAAATTATATTAATTAAAAAATATATATGAATACATTCATGGCAAATAGCGAGATGGTGAATACAATGAAATACGTAGAATACAGCGGAATACATTAAAATACAATGAAAAAACATGGTGAATATAATGAAATACATCGATGAGCAAAACCAGAGGCGAAGAAGAAAAAGAGGAGGAACAGAGCTTTCACAACTCACTTGACCGTTTACTCTCTTACTAACACGTCTTTCTCTTCCTCTGCTTCTTCTGACAGCGAACAAGACGATATTGAAGATCTTAGTTTTAACTTGTGTTTCCCACTAAATTATGGTATTTCGGACCCACTCCCTATTCCTCGGTTTCCCATGGGTGTCTCCAACAACTATGATGTTTGGATCTCTGAACCCTCCTCCATTGAGGAACGCCGTATTTACAGATTTAATAATGTTTTTGCCCAATAGTTGTAATAAAATCCAGGCAAAATCACCGTTTGTGACTAATGGTAGGTGATGTGGATGAGAGAAATTTTGAGATTGAGCATCGTTTTTCTGGGAATGGGAAGGAGAATGGCATGTATTAAAGCATAGAGAGAAAGCAAATAGTATAACTGAATAGCGTATTTAGTGGCTTAGGGGTAGGAGGCAATCAAAATTAGATATTTTGCTATAAATATTAAAAGGTATCTATAGAATATAATTTTTTTAAATGGTATTTATTTAAAATAAATAAGGTGTTAACCTTTGCTATAGGAGGTGAAAATTCCTTAATTCAACGCCAATTGATAAACAAGGGATTAAATAGATAAATTAAAAAATAAAGTATAAACATAAACTTTAATTGCATCCCAGGATCTTGAACATGACAATCTTATACAAACAAATCGTTACAGAAAATATACCTGAAGCGAAATCCATTATCGTGAAGCAGAAGCGTTAATTGAAATTGGTTTCTCGCCCCTTGCCCTAGCTTATGTTGTCGTCGACTTTAGTGATGGAAGAGAGAAATAAAAATACGGTAACCCTAATGGGTGGGGAGAGAACCAATTTATAGAGGTTCTCACTTAATCCGGTATGTCCATCAAGTATCCGATCGGACGGATGAGATTTGTTCATTAATAAAATATTAATTATGGGCCTTAAACCTATTGGGCCACATACACGTAGAAAAAATAACTTACATTCTCCCACTTGGTCCAATAATCACATGATATTAATATTTAATATTGGAACATTAGTTGCGCATAAACAAATCTCTTCTACAATATCTATCATAAATACCATAATACGATAAGTTGCTAAATGTGAGTTATGGCGGTTATATATAATTTATCTACATACTCCCTTTCATATACTACAACATTAGCGGCTCATTGTACCGGGTCCATAAGCTATAAAATATTATGGCCCACGATAATGTCTCATTAAGACTTATCATGTAATATCTCAAAATAATAATGTGTACACCATTATGAGAAACAGGAAACCACTAATGTATATCAGCTCATTGTACCAGGTCCATGAGGTTGCTTACTACGCGACCCATCAAACTTCATGGTCGTGAGTTTAGCCATTAATGTACCAGCGAGAGACTTATCTGTAGAACGAAAACGTTCTTCCACAAACTTTAGGTATTTCCTGGTACTTTCTGTTTGTGGAATAGTACTCTTAGTGTTGTTGGCAATATTCATTCGCATAAACATAAGGCTTAGCCTGTTAGAGCGTTCCCGTGCTTTATAGAAAGACTTCTCATCCGCACTACTCGAAACAGTAATAGCACCCGGCTTATCATTCAGCATAGCCAAGTCAAGATCCATCACACCTAAGTGGAACTAGACTTGTTCACGCCATTCAGAGAAGTTCAATCCATTGAACATAGTAACAGACGAAGCAAGCGAATAGAAATCGAATAGCTGCAAAATAGATAATATTTGCTGACAAATCAACATGGATTCAACAAAACAGTTAAGCATATTGCAATTTTCCTTTGGGTAAATAATACGACACACTATTATAATTTAAATATCATTTAGTCTTTAATAGGTAATAAAATATTTTTAACCAAATATATACATGCCATCTTTGGACAGACAATATATATTTGACTAAGAATATTAATTTACCTCATCATATTCACTATTCATAGAATAATTAACGTACCTTTGGGTAAATTCTTAAGTTCTAGCAATAGTGAAAATTAATTTATTCACTAATTTTTAATTATAGGCATTTCATTAATTTCATGGATAAACTATAATTTTATGTATGCATATTTTTCATAAACACACTAGTTTGGCCACTTTGGTGACTAACAAACTATATAACATAACTGCACACATAAAATAAATATAAGAAAATTTTATGCATGTGAGTATTTTAAAACATCTAGTTTGGTCACTTTGGTGACTAACAAACTATATACACATTAATCAAATACATAAAATAAATAATAAATAGTTTCACCAACTCTTTTTGAGAGATTATACTCCATTATTACATATCAGATTCAAAACTATGTAAAGCAAAACTTGCTATTTGTGATTGTTTAACCACTAAGACAGTGAGAAAGTAAAGACAATTCACACAAATAGGAATGCATTCTGTGATCATCCATGGCTGCACACCGATGCACAAAAAAACTCTTACGAAACAGATGATCAGAGTTTCTACTTGTTAAAACAGCGTGGCCGTTTCGTCAATCAGGGGCTTTGAGAAAGTCAACCTAATTCTCTACTTTATGCGTAATAATACTTATGAAGATTATCAGTTCTAAGAAATCAGGCTCATGAAGAGGAAGCGTTAATTGAAATTGATTTCTCGCCCCTTGACTTAGCTTACGTTACCGCCGACTTTAGTGATGAAAGAGAGAAATAAAAATACGGTAACCCTAATGGGTGAGGAAAAGATCAATTTATAGAGGTTTTCACTTAATCCGGTAAGTCCATCAAGTAACCGATCGGACGGATGAGATTTGCTCATTAATTAAATACTACTGATTAATTATGGGCCTTAAACCTATTGGGCCACATTATACGTAGGAAAAATAACTTACATAAAGTAGATCAAACCAGTGTGTAGGCTAAATCTCGACCTCAAGCTGTGACAGTATCGAGATATGATGATGGGAATAAATGACAAAACAACTCTGAAGAACAGTAATTAAAATAGCAAGAGAATAATGCGTGTATACTTTCTTATCAGTGAACATTAGGTTAGAAATGAATGGGATCCCCTTTTTATAATAAGGGAGTCCTATATAAGGTACACTTCTAATTACAGTAGGAAATCATATTTGACAGTTGTCTAACCACCGAACGCCAATCCATTCCGAAATTTACACCACGATCTCCGGTCCGTTGCGGGTATCTCGCTCTTTCCGTTATTGAATCATAACGGTATCATATCGAAGCATGCTTTCTTCTGACCTCGGTAAATCATATCGACCTCGACACTAAAAAAGGAGCTTCGACCTCGAGCTCGGCGGCCTGACCTTCCAATGTGGTATCACTTTTCCCATCGAGGGGCGAAATCGGGCAGCCCGATTCCCACCATATACACCCCACACATACATTCACCTTTCAATATTTAGTATGCAAAAGGCTCAATTTTGAAAGAGAAATCTGGTGTTTTTAACCTAATATTTTGAATGCAAAAGGCTCAAAATGAAAGTGGTATACGAATGACCATAAAATTCAAGAATGTATATTACCACTCATCATCTGTCAATCGAAGAGTTCTGGGGATCGGTTGTCATTTCTAAGTTACAGTTCTAATCACGTCTTCGGAAAAAACCAATTTTCTGGCACATAGTTTTGTGTTTCAATTTCAAAGTTGAGAAAATTAAAAACGGTAAATATCAATGACATTGCCTTTCTTGGCATAACATTGTCCAAAGAAACTGCTGACTTTTGCCGGCAACTCTAATCGTCACAAAAGAGCCTATTTAATTTCTTCTAGTGCTAATATATTAATCCTTCAAGATTGTTGTGAATGATGATTGACCACGGAGTTGTACTCTAGTAGGCAACTCTGGCCTATGCCTATAAGCCCTTGTGAATTATGAAAGTTTGTTTATATACTTTCTCAAAAACTATTTTTCCAACGGACAACTTAATTTTTTTTTCTCTTCTCAAGTTTTCTCAACAAAACTAATCTCTATTTTGTAAGTATTAATAACTGATCGTGGGTTATTTAATAATAATGGACGTGTGATAATATATGACCCCACTAAATGGGTCGGATATAACGTAAGTATACATAATTATGTGGAAGACTAATTATTCATCAAAATGTTACCATAAATGTTAATCTTAGAGATTATATGAGAATATTTTTTTTAAAGTAGTTGCCAACAATTTACACTTAAAAATAATTTTCCCGACGAAAGAATGATTTTATTGAGGAAGAGACTCTTGTAACACCTTTATTCTTGCAGACAATTTAAGACGAAATTTCTTCATTTTTCCCTGTCAGAAGAAAAAATTAAGTTTTTGCCATGTTGCGTGGCTATATACTTTCTTTTCTTTGTATTTCTTTTTCGGTTGTATGCTTTCTTTACCTAACAAAAATATGGAGAGGGGTCCAAATGTTTGAAGGAAACTGTATAAATTAAGAACTTATTTAACATGTAGATACCGCCCGGCCCACTTTGATTCACCCTTTGGATTTTATATGTAACAAAACAACATGGGGTGAATTCATAATTTAGGGGTCTGACGCTAGTACACGAAATTATATTGCAGCCACAAAATTGCAACTTCTGCAGGCTTAAATTAATGTTGAGTCACTTGAATTGGCTCAATAGATTAAAATTAAAGTTGGTTTGGAGTAGGGAGACTACACTTAGCGAACTGAAATCAAGATTAGAGTAAAGTTAGCGACCCGATTAACTTATTAGTTAAGAAAGAAAGAGACCAAGTGGTAATTTAATGACTAAAGTGTTGTCGCTACTGTGTTAAAACAGAAAATTAGAAAGACCGTTAGAAGAAAATTGGAAAAACAATAAACTTTAAGAAATATTCCGAGTCCACAATTTCCTTGTGCGTCATTAAGGAATTTTAACCCCCTCACACGTTGCTAAGGTAATGGATTAAATCCTCCCAAGATGAAATGGAATAAACCTTCTTGCAATAGTGGCAATACAAACTGCAGGATACCAACGAACTCAAAAGAACGGAGCAAAGTCACACTTACGAATTTGAAAGAGAAACTGCGAAGAAGAATGCAAGAGTTTCAGAAGGAAGGAAGTTCTGTATTTTTCAGTGACTGGAAAAAGAAGCCATGCCTCAGAATTTATAGGCAATTATCGGAAGAAGTGTGATGTCTATTCAGGAAAAAGTGTCTGTTTAGGAGGGAAAGCAACGTTCAGCAAAGGCAACGTTTTTTTTTTTTTGGGATTCCAATTAATTCTGTTAATGAACAGACTGACATTTAATTAATTATTAAATAATTAATTAAATAAATTTTGTCCAAAAAATAATCTTATTGATCGATCATTTGATTAATCCAAAGCCGAAGCCGAGTCGAGCGAGCGACGACGACGGCGCGAAGGTTCATTCTCTTCAACTCCTTTTAAGAGCTCTAAGAAGTGATCCTATATTTATACACACAAGTGTAGTTGTCTTTCACCAATGTAGTACAAAGTTCATGACAAAAGCTCACTTGATCCAAATTTTCATTTCCCTCCATTTTATTTCTCACCATTTCCCAATTCACAATTTTAGTCTTTAAAGCCCAATGCTTAAAGTCCAACAATCCCCCACATGAATACTATAACAAGAATGATCATAGATGAAAGTTTTGTGATTTACAAGTAAGGATTAATTGCATCTAGATAAGTAGGTTTCCTTTTGAACTTTTCGTAGTGAACATATGTCGTATACTTGGTCAATCGGTAGATTTGATATATTTGAACCGTCGAACTTTAGTGTATAGCTAGACAACCATATGTCACACAACCAACCTTAACCGTCTTTTAGTTCTCATTGTTGTATTCATTTCAGCCATGAACGTCGCCTGATTTCATAGGTGCGTAGAGAATTTGCCTTACAGAATTCTCATTGAAGCGGCTTCCACTTCACACTTACATAGGTGATTCCTAAACGTGTAATTCTTTAGATTGACACTATTCGATAAATACCACATCAAACTTAGGTAATCATTAAAGAACGTGTAAAGTTCTATCCTTGTTACTGAACATTGTCTGCGATAAGGGACCAAAGATTTTACTTTGACAATGTTGAACCGGTCAATCACAACTTTGTTTGAGCTCCTTGAACCTAGATCTTGGAATATCCAAAATTTTAGGTAGAATTACCGTCATGATTACTTGTCCTCGGCCATAGTCTCATTTCCTTAGATGATTTCTCAACTCTCTCTCTAGTTAGGCCTATTGTAAGCGGATCGCCCACATTATCCTTTGATCTTACATAATCAATATTGGTAATTTCACTAGAAAGTAGTTGTCTTACGGTTTTATATTTTCGTCGTATATGACGAGACTTTCCGTTATACATAACGCTCCCTGCCCGTCCTATTGCAGCCTTACTATCGCAATCTATGCATATAGGAGCCAAAGGTTTTGGCCAGTACAGAATGTCTTCTAAGAAATTTCGAAGCCATTCAGCTTCTTCGCCGGCCTTATCCAAAGCTATAAACTCTGATTCCATTGTAGAGCGAGCGATGCACGTCTGTTTGGAAGACTTCTAAGATACTGCTCCTCCAGCAATAGTAAAAATATATCCACTTGTGTACTTTGTTTCTGTTGAGTCTTTTATCCAATTTACATCACTATACCCTTCAATAACCGCAAGATACTTATTGTAATGCAAAGCGTAGTCTTAGGTATATTCCAAATATCCTAGAACTTATTTTATTGCCACCCAGTGGTGTTTGTTGGGATTACTTGTGAATCGACTATGTTTACTTATTGCACAAGCTATATCAGGACGTGTACAGTTCATGATATATATTAAGCTTCCCACATACGAGCATAATCTAATTGAGACGTGCTTTCACCTTTATTCTTTTCAAGATGATGGTTTAAGTCAATTGGAGTTCTTGCACTTCTAAATTTCAAGTGTTTGAATTTTTCAAGTTCCATTTTCATGTAATGTGATTGAGACAAAGCCAAACCCTAAGGAGTCCTCTGGATTTTAATTCCTAGAATTACATCGGCAACTCCTAAGTCTTTCATATCAAACTTACTAGCAAGCATACGCTTAGTAGCTTGAATGTCGGCAATGTCTTTGCTCATTATTAGCATATCATCAACATATAAACAAACAATGACTATATGATTTGGAACGTTCTTAATATAAACACATTTATCACATTCATTAATCTTAAAGCCATTTGACAATATTGTTTGGTCAAATTTCGCATGCCATTATTTGGATGCTTGTTTTAGTCCATAAAGGGACTTAGCAAGCCGACACACCTTCTTTTCTTTTTTCGAAACCATAAACCCTTCAGGTTGGTTCATGTAAATTTCTTCCTCTAGATCACCATTTAAGAAGGTTGTTTTAACATCAATTTGATGGATTTGAAGACCATAGAAGGCAGCTAATGCTATTAGCATCCGAATGGATGTAATTCTTGTTACTGGCGAGTATGTGTTAAAATAGTCAATACCTTCTCACTGTCTAAATCCTTTGACAACAAGTCTTGCCTTATATTTGTCAATAGTACCATCGGCTTTTATTTTCTTCTTGAAAATCCATTTAGAACCCAAAGTTTTATTACCTGGAGGAAGATCAACCAATTCTAGGTGTGGTTGCTCAATTTGGATTCTATTTCACTATTAATAGCCTCTTTCCAATATTGTGCTTCTGAGGAAGACATTGCTTTCTTGAAGGTTCGAGGCTCATTTTCCAGCATGAAAGTTCGAAAATCTGGATCGAATGAAGTAGATGTTCTTTAACGTTTACTTCTTCTCGAATTTTCCTTATTAGGCATACCATCTGGTGTTTCCTCCCGAGGTCGTTTTAACTTTTGGTAGGACAATTCACTTTCCTTTTTATATGGATAAATAGTTTCAAAGAATTCAGTATTATCTGATTCTATTATTATATTAACATGGATCTCAAGATTTTCTGATTTATGAACCAGAAAACGATATGCCTTGCTATTGGTTACATATCCAATAAATATACAATCAACCGTTTTTGGACCTATATTAACCCTTTTAGGTTTAGGAACTTGTACCTTAGCTAAACACCCCCAAACTTTGAAGTATTTCAAGCTAGACTTCCTTCCTTTCCATTTTTTTTAATACGGAATGGACTGTGTTTTACTATGAGATACACGTTTGATTATTCGATTAGCTGTAAGTATAGCTTCCCCCCACAAGTTTTGTGGTAAACCAGAACTTATTAACAGCGCATTCATCATTTTTTTTCAACGTTCGATTCTTTCTCTCTGCAATTCCATTAGATTGTAGAGAGTAAGGGGCAGTTGTTTGGTGAATAATGTCATTTTCCAAACATATTTCTTCAAAAGGAGATTCATATTCTCCAACCATATCACTTCTTATCATTTTGATCTTTTTGTTTAGTTGTGTTTCAACTTCATTCTTGTATTGCTTGGAAGCATCAATTGTCTCATCTTTACTATTAAGTAAATAAATATAGTAATATCTCGTACTATCATCAATAAAAGTAATAAATATTTTTCCCACCACGAGATGGTGTTGACTTCATGTCGCAATTATCTGTATGAATTAAGTCTAAAGGGCTTGAATTCCTTTCAACGGACTTATAAGGATGTTTAGCATACTTTGATTCCACACATATTTGACATTTGGAATTAATGTAATCAAATTTTGGCAATAGTTCTAAATTTATTATTTTTTGCAATGTTTTGAAGTTGATGTGACCTAAGCATGCATACCATAAAGTGTTTGACTCAAGTAAGGAAGAAGAAGCATTAACTTTATTGATAGGAACTGCTATTACATTTAGCTTAAAAAGGCCGTCATTCAGGTAACCTTTTCTTACATACACATCATTCTTACTTAGTACAACACTATTAGAAACAAAAATGCATTTGAATCCATTCTTGACAAGAAGTGAGGTAGACACAAGATTCTTGCAAATTTCTGGAACATGGAGAACTTGGTTTAGAGTCACAATTTTTCCCGACGTCATCTTCAACGCAATCTTACCAACTCCTTCAATTTTGGCTGTAGACGAATTTTCCATGAAAATTGTCTCTTCTGGTCCTGCGGGGGCATAAGAAGAAAATAACTCCTTATTATCACAAATATGGCGGGTGGCTCCAGAATCAATCCACCATTCTTTAGGATTTCCTACCAAGTTGCATTCAGACAACATGGCACACAAGTCCTCCATTTTGTCAACATTTTCAACCATGTTAGCTTGATTATTCTTCTTCTTCTTTTGTACATCATTCTTTGGTGCACGACAGTCCACGGCCTTATGTCCAGACTTTTCATAGTTGTGGCAATTACCCTTTAATTTTTTCGTGCTTGGGTAATTCTTTGGTCCAGAAGCCTTCTTTCTCTTCTTATTTTGTTGTACCTCCTCAATAATATTAGCCCTTATTACTTTCGAGTTTCCACGTGACTTCGTTTCAGCATTTTTTTTTTGCCTTCTTCTATCCTCAACTGAATAATCAAATCTTCAAGTGTCATCTCTTTACACTTGTGTTTTAGATAGTTCTTAAAGTCCTTCCACAATGGAGGTAACTACTCAATGAAAGCGGCGACTTGAAAGGCCTCATTTATGACCATACCTTCAATAATAAATTTATAATTAATAACAAGATAAATCTTATTAGTAAAATTATTGATTCTGGTCATACCTTCAGCAAGGAGGTCATGCACAATGAACTTTTTAAAATCAGTGAAGGTTTTATATCTTCAAACTGAACACCAAACCAAACATTCAAAATATAAACGATGAAGTTTATTATATTCTTCAAACCGTATTCAAATTTAATACCCCGGTAAAGTTTTTATGTTCTTTAAATCGGAGTAAAAAATATATCGGAGTAGAAAGCACCAATGCTTTAGTCTCCAAACCAGTATACAAAGTATAGATAACAGTTCAATATTTCAACACAAAAACGTATTTAAAATTCCTTAAGCTTGTTGTCGCTACTGTGTTAAAACAGAAAATTAGAAAGACTGTTAGAAGAAAACTGGAAAACAGTAAACTATAAGAAATATTCCGAGTCCACAATTTTCTTGTGCGTCCTTAAGGAATTTTAACCCCCTCACACGTTGCCAAGGTAATGGATTAAATCCTCCGTGGATGAAAAGGAATAAACCTTCCTGCAAATCACACTTACGAATTTGAAAGAGAAACTGCGAAGTAGAATGCAAGAGTTTCAGAAGGAAGGAAGTTCTGTATTTTTCAATGATTGGAAAAAGAAGCCACGCCTCAGAATTTATAGGCAATTATCGGAAGAAGTGTGATGTCTGTTCAGGATTTTTTTTTTTTGGATTTCAGTTAATTTCGTTAATGAAATGACTGGCATTTAATTAATTATTAAATAATTAATTAAATAAATTTTGTCCAAAAAATAATCTTATCGATCGATTTGACAAAGCCAAAGTCAAAGCCGAGCGACGACAACGATGCGAGGGTTCATTCTCTTCAACTTCTTTTAAGAGCTCTAAGAAGTAATCCTATATTTATACACACAAGTGTAGTTGCTTTTCACCAATGTGGTACAAAGTTCATGACAAAAGCTCACTTCATTCAAATTTTCATTTCCTTCTATTTTATTTCTCACCATTTCCAATTCACACTCTTAATTTTTAAAGCTCGATACTTAAAAGTCCAACATAAAGTTGAGAAAGAAACTTTTAGAGAATGAGATACAGGGGCAAAGAATATGCGATTAGGCTAAAAGTAAAGAGAATACTGTACGATGATAAGAATTTGAAAGATTTAACTAAATTTCAAACAGGTTAACTAGCTCAAGACTATCATATAGAAGTATTTCTTTATGTATTCGCTGCCTAAGAAATGTTCATTTTTTATGGCAATTGAGTGTCGGCTTCTCTACCCAGCTATCACTTTGCCCTGCAGTGAGTGTAAGACCTATAATAACTAAGTAAAATTAAAGTATACATCTAATGAATAGAACTTAAATACTTACATTGACAATATAAAAAAGTTTATATATATCGTTTGTCTAATTTAATTTTATTTGTTTCGGGTTATCAATCGATAATTAATTATTAAATAGAATTACCTTCAACTACTTTTTCAGTGATATATATATGATCATATAAATATTTGACACCATTAGAAATTAAACTCAACCTAAATGCGAGGACTGAAGGGTGGGTCCATTCTTGATTCGTATGTGTAGCATGCAGCACGCTGCATTTGTTTACAGCAATTAATTATTCAAATCTTTTTTGTTGGGATATTAATGTTTAAAGGGATTCACCACCAGGTATATATGGCATTCTGATCAGTATTTAGCTTTTGGACCACAGTAAATTAAAGAGGATTTAAATTTTACTACAGCTGTTTGTTCAATTTGTCTTTCAACTTTTAATGCTTTTTAACGTTAGATTTGACCAATATGCAACTTGTTTTCTTCACCTAATGCAGAAAGGTTGAAGAAGAATAGCAGTGGTAGCAGTACATATATATAGCAAGCACCAGAAGACAGCCCCCTATATATGCAGCGCAATTGATCAGAATAATTAGGCATAACTATTCCAATAAAGGCACTCAACTCAACTAGTATACAGTATACTCTTAATTCCGCACAAGTTTTGTACCAATTCGTCTTACATAATTTGTGCAGTAATTGCTCCCTGATCAAAAGGTTTCGATGCAATAATAGTATAAAGATTGTTAAATTGACCTATAGGTAATTTCATATCAAACTTTAGTATTGTTTACCCGCATAGACAAGCGAATCAATTTTATCACAAAAATGATAAATAAATTAAATGAAATGCAAGACTTAGCTAGGTTCCAAAGGCAATAATACAAGTATTAATAGAGAAGAAATAAAGTGTTATTGAGCTTTTGAATAATATATAGCATAAGTTTGTCCGAAAATTCGTGTCCCTGTAGTGGTTGTTGAAGAAACTATTTATAGTTGCACATAGGAAACAAGATCCTAGGATCAAGCCTCTCTTAAACGACAAATATGGGTCTATTGAAGAATGTGTAACAGCGGGCTATGAATGCCAAAATTCTCTATAATGGACTGTATATTTAATACTGCATAATATTCCACATTAAATGCCACCGGGCGGTAGGCATTCGTTTGTCTTTATAAATAATATTCTCTTCGAGAGCTTCTCGGTGCCAACCGGAGCTGCTGCCCCCGATTTTGGTTTCTAGCTGTCTCCGTTTCTACGTGTAGCTCTGTTATACGAGGATTTAATGTGAACCGATTTTATCCTATATAGATAGTCCCCCTTCTTTCAGGTGGCACATCTTTATGTCATCGAGAAGTCGGTGAAGATATCTTTCTTGGCGGAAATTTTTTGACCTCCACTGAAAAGTTTCTAACGCTTGATTAGACGTACGTCTCTCAGCATTTAATGCTCCGAACACGCGTCACTCCACGATTTATCAATACTTTCATTGATTCTCGAGGTAATCATGTCCACGATTTTAACCGCCTATTTCTTTACTTACACGCCTCATCCTTCATCTTTTACATTTCACAGTTTTTCAAAACTCTCTCAACTTCTTTGCATCCAACTCTTCCTAGCTTTCATTCCTCTTTAATCTTTTTCTTCAAAGAACTCTTACTTCCATTTGCTAACCATGGCCTCCTCCTCCAATAACTCCAGCTTTTTAAAAAAATAAAGAAAGCACCAATGATGACGCTCCTCCAACAGTAGCACCATTATCCCTAGAAGGCTCAGTATCGCCAAGGATTTTGAGGAGAAGTTTCCTTCTACTAACTCCCGCACATGGGTTGTTGGTATGTATCTGTAACGACCCGACCGGTCGTTTTTGGAATTTACGCCCCGATCTCCTATTAACTACTTCCCCCAATTTCATTTCTGCCATTTTGATTTGTCGGGATATTCGATTTTGAGTTTCGGAAAGTTTTGGAACACTTGGTCCCTAATTGAGAGCTTAAGTGCTGAAAAATCGACCGTAGTTGGAAAAGTGTAAAGACAGTCTCGGAATGAAAATCTGATGATTTTTTTAGCTCTGTTGGGTGATTTTGGGGTTGGGAGCGTGTTCGGATTGTGTTTTGGAATTCCGTAGCTAATTTAGGCTTGAATGCCGAAGTTTGAAATTTTGAAGTTTCCGGTCCGATAATGAGATTTTGATTCGAGGGTCGGAATAGAATTTCGGAAGTTGCATTAGTTTCATCATATCATTTGGGATGTGTGTGTAAAATTTCAAATTATTCGGACGTGATTTGGTTAGGTTTTTTATCGAAATTGTATTTTGAGGCAAATTGGAGTTCTTAGGCTTAAATCCTTGATTTATTCGAGTTCCGGTGTTATTTTAGGTGATTTAGGGATAGGTGCAAGTTCGAATGAGGTATTAGGTGTTGTTGGTGCTTTTAGTTGAGATCCCGGGGGCCTTGGGTGTGTTTCGGATGCTCAACGAGTCTTTTTCCTTCTATTTTGAATTGTTGATATCTATCAACTGGGTTCCTTCTTCGCATTCGCATCTACTCCTCCGCGTTTCGCGAAGAGTAATCTTGGAGGAGGAATTTATTGTTCATCGCATTCGCAGGTAACCACTCGTGTTCGCTAAGGGTTGCCTTTCTCCTTCTTCGCGTTCGCATCCGATGCCTCGCGTTCGCATGGTAGAATTAGGAACTTGGGGCTGGGTGGCTAACTCTTCTTCGCGTTCGCATCATAGCCTCCGCGTTCGCGTAAGCCTATACTCCTTACTCTACGCGTTCGCGTCCCATATCTCGCTTTCACATAGGCTTTTCTTGGCAGCTTCAGTTTCTCCTCTTCGCGAACGCGGTCGTCTTTCCGCGTTCGTGATGCACAAAATCTGGGCGGACAATATAAGTTTTCCAAAATCGAGGGTTTATACCATGATTCATATTTTCTTACTTGGGAGCTCGGGAGATCACGATCTTTGAAAGGGATTTTCACCTGGGAAACTTGGGTAAGTTATTCTTACTCGATTTAAACTAATTTCCATGAATCTTTCATCAAATACATCCTTAAATTTTGGAATTTTGGTAGAAACTGGGGGAAAAGTTCTTAGACCTATAGATTGGGTTTTGATTGGGTTTTTGACATCCGATTTGAGATATTTTTATATGAATATACTCGTGTGAGTGTGAGGATTCTGAAAATATAAATTTCGTCCGATTCCGAGACATTGGCCTGAGGGGCATTTTGGTCATTTTACATAATTCAGCATATTAGCTTAGAATTTAATTGTAAAATCAATTACTTGAAGTGTTATTTACATTATGAAGTTGAATTGAATAGATTTTGTCCATTTGGAGTCGAGTACTCGTGGCAAGAACGTGGTTTTTAGTTGATTTTGAGCTGGTTCGAGGTAAGTATCTTACCTAACCTTGTGTTGGGGACTTCCCCTTAGGATTTGAGTCTTCTCTGTTGATTGTAATCCGAGTACGCGAGGTGACGAGTGCGTGCTCGGACTTATTTGTGAAAACTTGGCCTTTTAGGATTTTTAGGCCCGTACATTCACAGAGTATGAAGTTGTTCTTGATATAATTGAATTCCCTATTACTAGTTTCACCTCTACATGTTTTACTTGGAACGTATTGCTTTATGGTTCATTCTTATTGCCTAATTGACTCTTACCTTGCTTAAATGAAGATCTTTACTTCCTCTATTGTCACGTTATCTTTCATAACTACTTATTTTTATTGGAAATTATTATTATCTCTCATGTAATTATTTAGTCTTAATTGAAATTGTTGTATATCCTTCGTAACCTGCTCAACCTTAAAAGAAGAGTAGATATTCTATGTTTAATTGATATTTCCTTATTTGAAATTTACTCGACTCTTGTTAACTCCCTTGTTGTTGGACTACATGCTATGGGGTCGTTGCTTCATATTATTTTCTCCCTTGTTGAGTTGTTCTTACTATGTTTAGTATTCTTTATTGCGATTATTCCTTGTGAGCTAGTTTTACCGTCCCCTGGTGAACGAAAGATTCTTGAGTTGATTCACTTGTTGTACTCTTATATATATTGTCATTGTTGATGTTGTGCTTGGGGTGTTGATGCACGAGGTTTCTACCGTGCAGTTATTGATATTTTGATGCACGAGGTTTCTACCATGCGGTTGTTGTTGTGGGGTCACACGAGGTTTTTGCCATGCTATTGATACTATTGATATATTACACATGCGGCGTAACAAGGCGGGATATGTATATATGCTTATATGTGGGTTGCTCATGTGATAAAATAAGGTGGGAACATTATGATGCACGTGTGGCGAACCAAGGCGGGCATTTATTATGTTATTATTGCATGCATGGCGGAATAAGGTGGGCTATGTCAGGGATTGATTGTAGGGATTTGTGACGGCCTTTAGAGGTGTTCTTATTTTTGTTTAATAATGTGATTGTGGGTTGCATGCCAGTATGAGATTTGTCTCGTGAAAGTTGTGAGGAAACATTGTACGTGCTGCCTTTTCTACTTCGTACGTTTAATAGCTGGTAAAAATTATGTTAAAGCACTTGCACAAGTATACATGTAGTTGAACACTCCTATTGGATGTAAAGTCCTCCTGCCCTCGTTTAGTTATTATATATATGAGAGTGGCCCTAGTTAGCAAGTGAGTTGTCATTATAACTGTGAGGCTGATGGGGCACAGGGTGTCAAGTGTTAGATTTCAGGTATTGGGACTCGTGAGTTGTAATTTGTCCAAGATTTGGTAACTCGTCGAAATTGTTGGATAAGACCTGATGTGAACACCATCATAGGATCTGAGTTATTGTTTTGTTTTCCCTTTACCGTATTGTGACTTTAGGATTTGGGATGAGTTTTGCTCGTTCTTATGTGTCATCATTCTTAATATTTTCGTTGTTACTTGTTGTTCTCTTCCCTTATTGTGATTGTATTATTGTTGGTCATTTCGTACAGTATTTGTATAAATATATATCATGTTCCGTTGTTCCTATCTTTTCACTGTTTATTAGACCGGTAGGTGTCTCGATTGTTCCTCATCACTACTTCAGCGAGGTTAGTCTTGATACTTACTGCGCACCGCTGTGGTGTGCTCATGCTACTCTTCTGCATATTTTTGTTGTACAGATCTAGGTATTTTAACACAGTTCTATCATCCTTGGGAGGAGGCATCTCTGTAGAGACTTCAAGGTATATCTGCTACGTCCGCACCCCAAGGAGTCCTTTTCTATCATTCTGTAATGAGTATAGCCCTTTCAGTATTATCCTTTGTTTAGATATTTCCGGAGTTAGAGCTTCTTATGTATCTCATAGCTTGTGATTTGTGAGATTTTGTGTTTTAGGAATTTTTGTTAGCTTCGAGAGTTGTTATTGTATGTGCTGAGCGACACCTTAAATACGGTTTATTTTTATTATTCCGGTTTTAGTTATTTCTTTCGCAATTATTGTTTATATTCCGCATTGTTATGCTTACCTAGTCATAGAGACTAGGTACCGTCACGATGGTTCACAGAGGGCAAACCGGGGTCGTGGAAAGTTGGTATCAGAGCTCTAGGTTCATAGGAGTCACAAATCACAAGCCAGTTTATTAGAGTCTCGGGGATCGGTATGGAGACGTCTGTACTTATCTGCGAGAGGCTATGTAACCGTTAGGAAAATTCCACTTTATTTGATTTCCCTGTCGTGCGAGATTTTTGACATCACAATTCTAAACCTCTGTCTTCTACTCTCTCATAGATGGTGAGGACACGTACTACCCGAGATGATCAGGCACCCACGCCCCTACTACAACCGTCAAAGACCGGGGCCGAGGTAGAGACCGAGGACGCACATGTGGTATAGCGAGAGCACGTGCGCGTGTTGCCACCGAGGCACCACCAGCAGATCAAGCTAGAGTCCAGGCACCTGACACGCCTACTTCTACTACTACTCCAGCCCTTCAGGAGACTTTGGCATAGTTCATGAGCATGTACACCACTTTGGCTCAGACGGAGTTGCTTCCCCTTGCTGCAGCCACATCCCAGGCCAGGGGAGGAGCACAGACTCCCGCTGCCTGCACTCCTGAGCAGCGAGTGCATGTTGAGAAGGTCCTTGAGATTATTCATATGTAGCCTGCAGTCCAAGACCAGACCGAGGGCAGGGCAGCATCTTCCGAAGAGGAGTAGCTGAGGCTTTAGAGGTTCAAGAAGTACAAGCCTCCTATATTCATTGGTCTAGCATCGGAGGATGCTTTGGGATTTCTAGATGAGTCTTACCGCATTCTCCGTACCATGGGTATATCAGAATCGAGTGGGGTTTCTTTCACCGCCTTCCAACTTCGAGGAGCTGCCTATCAGTGGTGGCGTGGTTATGAGTTAGACAATTCGGACGAGGCCACTTCACTAACTTGGATCCAGTTTTCAGATATGTTCCTGAGAGAGTTTGTCCCTCAGAGACTCAGAGACGCATGGCACGCTGAGTTTGAGCATTTGCACCAGGGTACTATGACCGTCTCGGAGTATGTTGTATGTTACACCATCCTAGCTAGACATGCCCCAGCCTTGGTTTCTACTATTCACGAGAAGGTTCACCAGTTTATTGAGGGACTTATTCTCAGCATCAAAGCATGGCTCGTGAGTTGGAGATGGATATTTCTTATCAACAGGTGGTGAGCATTACTAGGAGGATAGAGGGTATGCATACTAGGGAGAGAGAGGACAGGCGGGGTCATGAGAGAAAGGGCAGACGAGATCAGGAGAGAGAGTTTGAGAAGGCGAGGAGACTTCATAGACTGGGGAGATATACCAGTCCTTATTTTGGAGGCAAAGTGCGTCATGGTAGAGGTTTTGTGGGCCAGCCAGTTCAGTTCACTTCAGGCTTTGCATGGTGACTCAGGTGTTCACGGGTCTCGGAGTACCCGTACCATACAGTTCCCACCGCCTCATCAGTAGAGAGGGTGCTTTGAGTGTGGAGATACTAGCCACATGGTGAGAGATTGTCCCAGACTTTGGGCCGATGTGCACAACAAGGTATTCAGGCAAGTAGAGGGCGCCTAAGAGGGGGAGGCCCAACCCGTTGATATGTTTCATATAGTAGGCTTAAGGCCGCTATGCCAGGTGATGTCATTCAGGTATGCCTCAGTTTTTTATAAAGGAGCACCATCCGTAGTTCATTACGGTCTTGCTTATCGGGATGAGTTCCCCTATTTTGTTGTTCCCTTTATGGGTGCATTTCATGATTTGCACTTTGTTTATGTGATTATATTGTGGGGAGGTTCTATGAGTGATAGCCGTTTCTATCATCTGTTTCTAGCCGTTGTCGGGAGTTATAAAACTAGTAGTAAAATTCATGTTGTCCATTTTGGTAGGTTTGGTATGATTTCTAAGTATCTTTGGTGGCGAGCTGTGATTTCTTATGCTCCACTGGTGTGAGAGCCAGTCCGTGTTGTAATTTTGTCGACGGAATTGATCTAGTGAGAGTGTCTAGATGGCTTGATGTGTACCCTACTAGTGATTCAGAGTTGAGGGCGGGACCCTTGTGATTTCATATGATTGATGTATTGAGACCGAGTTGTGTACCGCGACGAGAGTTATATCAGTATAAGATCATTGTGATTCTTTTTATATGCTTTAATTCTTTTTCGTTAGATTGTTTTGTAGATTAACATTGATAGAAAATATGTGCTTGTCTAACTTGTTTGATAGTTCCCTTACGTGTTTCTGTTCCTATATTCAGTCATTTCGTTCTGTGCTTCTTGAGTTTTAGCTTGTGGGGTGTGTGCTCGTTGGTATCAGCTGAGATTTGGTTATTCGAGTGTTTAGTTATCTGGTTTTCATGGTTATTGTATCATTGTCGATGTTGTGGAGGTTTGAGAAGAGTTCCTATTGAATATGAGGCTTATGGCCGGTGCAGGTTTGATCTCAGGCAAGTATTATTTTCAGAAATGTTATTGTGGGCCTATGTGTGATGTGTCATGTTGTGTGGTTGTACCTTGTGGGTGTTGGCATGAATTGAAGTAGCTGATTGAGACTAATACCGAGTATGAATTTAGAATTGGGTCATTTGGAAATGGACAGAAGGTGAAAAATTCTGGTTCTAAGGTTTATTGGTATTGCTAGAAAGGCTAAATTTTAGCTGAGATGTGTCGTCAGGCATATGTGGATTGGGGTGATGTGGTATCACCTGCGAGTGTATGTTGGAAGTGTGCATTCAGTGACTTGAGGACTTCGAGGCAAATCCTAGCACGTTCGAGGACGAATATTGGTTGTAAGAAGGGGAGGATGTAACGACCCGACCGGTCATTTTTGGAATTTACGCCGTGATTCCCTATTAACTACTTCCCCCAAGTTCATTTCTGCTATTTTGATTTGGCGGGACGGTTTTGAGTTTCGGAGAGTTTTGGGACACTTGGTCCCTAATTGAGAGCTTAAGTGCTGGAAAATTGACCATAGTGGAAATAGTGTGAAGACGGCCACAGAATGGAAATCTAATGGTTCCGTTAGCTCCGTTGGGTGATTTTGGGGTTGGGAGCGTGTTACCACAGAATGGAAATCTAATGGTTCCGTTAGCTCCGTTGGGTGATTTTGGGGTTGGGAGCGTGTTCGGATTGTGTTTTGGAATTTCGTAGCTAATTTAGATTTGAAATGCCAAAAGTTGAATTTTTGAAGTTTTCGGTCCGATAGTGATATTTTGATCCGAGGGCCGAAATGGAATTCCGGAAGTTGCATTAGTTCCGTCATGTCATTTTGGATGTGTGTGTATACTTTTGGGTCATTCGGACATGGTTTGGTTAGGTTTTTTATCGAAATCGTATTTTGAGGGAAATTGGAGTTCTTAGGCTTAAATCCTTGACTTATTTGAGTTCCGGTGTTGTTTTAGGTGGTTTAGGAGTTGGTGCAAGTTTGAATGAGGTATTAGGTGTTGTTGGTGCTTTTGGTTGAGGTCCCAGGGGCCTCGGGTGTGTTTCGGATGCTCAACGAGTCTTTTTCCTTCTATTTTAAATTGTTGATATCTATCAACTTGGTTCCTTCTTCGCGTTCGCGTCTGCTCCTCCGCGTTTCACGAAGAGTAATCTTGGAGGAGGAATTTATTGTTCATCGCATTCGCGGGTAACCACTCGTGGTCGCTAAGGGTTGCCTTTCTCCTTTTTCGTGTTCGTATCCAATGCCTCGCGTTCGCATAGCAGAATTAGGAACTTGGGGCTGGGTAGCCAACTCTTCTTCGCGTTCGCTCATAGCCTCCGCATTCGCGTAAGCCTCTACTCCTTACTCTATGCGTTCTCGCGCCATATCTCGCTTTCATGTAGGCTTTTCTTGGCAGCTTCAGTTTCTCTTCTTCGCAAACACGATCGTCTTTTCGCGTTCGCGATGCACAAAATCTGCGCGGACAGTATAAGTTTTCCAAAATCGAGGGCTTATACTATAATTAATATTTTCTGACTTGGGAGCTCGGGAGATCACTATCTTTGAAGGGATTTTCCCCTGGGCAACTTGGGTAAGTGATTCTTACTCGGTTTAGATTAATTTCCATGAATTTTTCCTTAAATTCATCCTTAAATTTTGGAATTTTGGTAGAAATTGGGGGAAAGGTTCTTAGACCTAGAGATTGGGTTTTGAATAGGTTTTTGACATCCGATTTGAGAGATTTTTATATGAATAGACTCGTGTGAGTGTGAAGATTCTGAAAATATAAATTTCGCTTGATTCTGAGATGTTGGCCTAAGGGGCATTTTGGTCATTTTACATAATTCCGCGTATTAGCTAAGAATTTAATTGTAAAATCAATTACTTGAAGTGGTATTTACATTATGAAGTTGAATTGGATAGATTTGGGCCATTTGGAGTCGAGTACTCGTGGCAAGAACGTGGTTTCTAGTTGATTTTGAGCTGGTTCGAGGTAAGTATCTTGCCTAACTTTGTGTGGGGGACTTTTCCTTAGGATTTGAGTCTTCTCTTTTGATTGTAATCCGAGTACGCGAGGTGACGAGTGCGTGCTCGGACTTATTTTTGAAAACTTGGCCTTTTAGGATTTTTAGGTTCGTACATTCACCGAGTATGAAGTTGTTCTTGATATAATTGAATTCCCTATTACTAGTTTCACCTCTACATGTTTTACTTGTAATTTATTGCTTTATGGTTCATTCTTATTGCCTAATTGACTCTTACCTTGCTTAACTGAAGATCTTTACTTCCTCTATTGTCACGTTATCTTTCATAACTGCTTATTTTTATCGAAAATTATTATTATCTCTCATGTAATTGTTTAGTCTTAATTGAAATTGTTGTATATCCTTCGTAACCTGCTCAACCTTAAAAGAAGAGTAGATATTCTATGATTAATTGATATTTCCTTATTTGAAATTTACTCGAGTCTTGTTAACTCCCTTGTTGTTGGATTACATGCTATGGGGTCTTTGCTTCATGTTATTTTCTCCCTTGCTGAGTTGTTCTTATTACATTGAGTATTCTTTATTGCAGTTATTCCTTGTGAGCTAGTTTTATCGTCCCCTGGTAAATGAAAGACTCTTGAGTTGATTCACTTTTTGTGCTCTTGAATATATTGTCATTGTTGATGTTGTACTTGGGGTGTTGATGCACGAGGTTTCTGTCGTGTGGTTGTTGATATTGTGATGCACGAGGTTTCTACCGTGCAGTAATTATTGTGGGGTCGCACGAGGTTTCTGCCGTGCTATTGCTACTATTGATATATTGCACATGCGGCGTAACAAGGCGGGATATGTATATATGCTTATATGTGGGTTGCTCATGTGGCAAAATAAGGTGGGAACATTATGATGCACGTGTGGCAAAACAAGGCGGGCACTTATTATGTTGTTATTGCACGCGTGGCGGAATATGGTGGGCTATGTCAGGGATTGATTGTAGGGATTTGTGACGGCCTGCGGAGGCGTTCTTATTTTTGTTTAATATTGTGATTGTTGTTTGCTTACCTGTATGAGCTTTGTCCCATGAAAGTTGTGAGGAAACATTGTACGTGCTACCTTTTCTTCTTCGTACGCTTAATAGCTGGTAGAAATTATGTTAAAGCACTTGCACAAGCATACATGTATTTGAACACTCCTATTGGATGTAAAGTCCTCCTAATTTTTGTTAAGTATAGATGTACGCCCTCGTTTAGTTATTATATATATGAGAGTGGCCCTAGTTAGCAAGTGAGTTATCATTATGACCGCGAGGCTGATAGGGCACAGGATGTCAAGTGTTAGATTTCAGGTACTGGGACTCATGAGTTGTAATTTGTCCGAGATCCGGTAACTCGTGGGAATTTGTTGGATAAGACCTGATGTGAACACCGTCGTAGGATCTGAGTTATTGTTTTGTTTTCCCTTGACCGTATTGTGACTTTAGGGTTTGGGGTGAGTTTTGCCGGTTCTTATATATCATCATTCTTAATATTTTCGTTTTTACTTGATGTTCTCTTCCCTTATTGTGATTGTAGTATTGTTGGTCATTTCGTACAGTCTTTGTATAAATATATATCATGTTTCGTTGTTCCTATCTTTGCACTATTTATTAGACCGGTAGGTGTCTCGACTGTTCCTCATCACTACTCCACCAAGGTTAGTCTTGATACTTACTGGGCACCGCTGTGCATACTTATGCTACTCTTCTGCACATTTTTGTTGTGCAGATATAGGTATTTTCACTCAGTTCCATCATCCTTGGGAGGGGGCATCTCTGTAGAGACTTTTAGGTATATTTGCTACGTTCGCAGACCAAGGAGTCCCTTTCTATCATTTTGTAATGACTATAACCCTTTCAGTATTATCCCTTGTTTAGATATTTCCGGAGTTAGAGCTTCTTATGTATCTCATAGCTTGTGATTTGTGAGATTCCGGGTTTTGAGAATTTTTGTTAGCTTCGAGAGTTGTTATTGTATGTGCCGGGCGGCACCTTAAATACTGTTTATTTTTATTATTTTGGTTTTAGTAATTTCTTCCGAAATTATTGTTTATATTCTGCATTGTTAGGTTTTCCTAGTCATAGAGACTAGGTGTCGTCACGATGATTCACAGAGGGCGACCGGGCAGTACCCTTATTATATATCTTTCCTTCTAGCATCCCTGCTGTGAAGGAAGATCATGGTTGTCATGATTGGAACATTATCGCTCCCGATCTGCTAGAGCGAGTAACCTTAACCAAGAAGGGTTTTACATACGTTTACATGTACCCCTTCACTTTGGGTTTATTCTCATTGAACGGGGGACTTGACCTTATAATTTTGGAATTTTGCTACCGGTTTCAAGTCTGCTAGGCACAGGTAAGCCCCTCTATGTACGGACTGTAGCTTGTTTATGACGGTTATAAGAGGAGATGGGGGAAGACCTCTCCTTGGCTCGCATGATGAATCTTTACTCCCCCAAAATCTTTCGTAGGGGAGTGATAAATTTCAGCAAATGTCGTCACCATGCTTTGCTCACAAGCATGGATGATAACAACGACGGCGGATGGATAGAGCGGTTCATTATAGTTGCCACCAGGGACATCATCCCTGTCACAACTCCAGCTTTCCTCGAGTCATGGACTCGAACACGTAAGTTCAATGTCTGTTTTTTCCTTGATAAAAAGGTTGTTCTATGCTATTACTAATCTTTCTCTTTTCACAATTTCAGCAACTCGGTGGACACCTCCAAGGGTGGAAGTCTTGGACCAGTGGGTTTAGCAAATTTTGGATATTACCACGATTGAGACCTACTGAACTAACCCTCAAATAAGGGTGGAAGGCCAAAAATTATGGTAAGATGATTCTCGAACTAGTCTTGTTTTTACCTCGCGTATAAGACAATTGGCTAACTTCTATTTCCATTGAATTCAGGTCATCTACGAGGCTCTATTACCATCCCTGACAAGGTTATTTTGGCTTATCCCACATATGCGGCGAGAATGCTGCAGGAGGCTTTCACCCGAACAGGTGTCGTCAAACCTACTTCCGATGCAAATGCTTATTCTTAAAGTCCCCAACCTGAGAACAAGCAATAAAAAAGGTGACGCTACTCTATGGTCGAGGGCAAAAATAAAAGGGTAAAGAATGTCGTGCCTAAGCCAGCTGCAGCCACTGTGGTGATCGATGATGATGGGGGAGCTAGTGATGAAGGGGCTTCCCTATAGAGGAGATGACGACATTCATCAGCTCAACAGAATGATCAGTCTGCTGAGTTAATAAATCCAATCGAGGACGACGTCCAGGCGCTCTTGGGAGTGTGATATAGTGGAAGATGCCTACTCTCGCTTCCAGACTCCCATCACTACTTCCAGTACTATAAGGTTGGGTACCGGGCCTCTTCTATCTTCGGTTGATGAGCAACCAATAACTAGAATTGATTTTTCTACAACTACTTCTCAACCCACAACGCCATCAGCTTTATCTCCTTCTTCGCCAACCATGCCTTCTCCACCAGAAACTGCCATATCATCCCCACCGGTCGCAGACAGCTGAGAGTGGGATGTCCCTCCTTCCCAGTCCCCAGTCCATGGGAATTTTGGGCCATAACTATTCGCCCCTCCATAGATCCTTAGAGGAGGATGAACGTCTCCCTCCCGGTCTTTACCGAGTGTCATATGTTGCCACGACCGATGGAACTTGCCAATTACCTGAAGCCTTGGGCTTTAGAGAAAGTTAATATAAAATACATTTTCTCTCGGGGGAGTGTATGGTAAACAATATCATGCACAACACGACAGTGGTTGTTCCCTTTACTGTTTCTTCTAGCTTTGCTATGACAGGATTTTTTATTAGAATTTTTGCTTTGGAGGCTAACTTCCTTGCTTCCAAGGGCCTTCAAAAGTTGATCATTGATAAAGAGAAACACACATCCGAGAGGTATCAAGTGTTGGCCGAGCGAGAGCAAATTGCTACACGCCTCCCGGCACTAGATGCATAAGCTGCCGATGCCGTTGAATTAGAGGCTCGGTTGCAGCAGAGTGAGCAAGAGGTGTTGACCCTCAGCCAAGAGGCCGCCCTGTTAAGGGTATAATTTCTAGAGGCCAAGGCAAAATGGTCCGAGGTCCAAACTATTGTTCTTGTTGCTGTCGAACGCGAAACTGCCTCTACAAAAAACTAAATAATTTTGAGACAACCTTGAACTCCAAAGTTAAAGAGGTTGATGCTGTTGAGGAGAAGCATTCCCAGATTGAAAAGAAGTATAATAGGGTCATGGAGCACAATAAAGTTTATTACTCCATTATCTGTGACCTTGATGTCAGCCTTCAGGCTGCAAGATCCAAGCGGAGTAGCCTTTTAATCGAGGTTGATCATCTTAAGATAGAGCTTCAACGTCAAGTGTATTCCCTCACTATTGAAAAAATATATTTGATGTATAGAATAAGGAGAAAAACCTTGGAAGAGACCAAAGCGGGCGTCATTGATTTTGATGTTGAGATCGCCAAGGACCGCGAGCTGGAATCAACTACCCCAAAATTTGACGAGTGCAAACACAACACGAAATCAATGCTCGCTATCCAAAGATAGTCTAGTTATGATTATCGTCTCCACAGGGATTGGGAAATAATATCTAAGTAATTTCTAGCTTAACGCTATTCAGGGTGATTAACACGTTGGTTGGGATAATTAATAACTAAAATTAACCATGAAACTAAAGCAATTGACAATTGATCATTAGAATAAAAGAGTTGAGCAACATTGAAATATCAATCGGAGAAATAATGGTCGTGACAAGATAGGTGCAAGATAGTTATTTGGGAACTCTAGTCCAATTCACTCTAATGTTCTAATGATTCTCACGAATTCATTCGATGATTAGTTCAAATTTGTAGTCATGATTCCTCTCTCGATTAAATCTTAACTCTATGAGGTGAAGTAATATAAGCACTGCGAAAATATGCAAGCATGTGTTTATGGATTAGTCTTCAAGAAAACGTCTCTCGAATATTCTCCTAGCTTGATTTAACCAACAGTTCAACAAACTTTTTTGATTACTTAATAGAATCACTAAATTAAACCAAACAAAATAATGCATGATAATGACCAAAATATTTCTCCTTCGATTAAATAAAATGGTGAATAAAGTTGCAAAAAATTCAAAGCTCCATATACAAATTCAAGCAAAGAACTAGAATTAAAATTCACAAATAGCAATCAAAACACCATATCCGTCAAACCCTAAGGGAAATTACTTCATAATCATGGAGGAAGTCATCACAAATATAATTAAAGAGTAAGATAACATCAATCTAACATTACAATCCAAACTCCCGTATTGGAGTGATGGAAAGATGATGAAATTGTGTGTCTTGTGGCCTCCAATGCTCTCCAAAATATCCCAAGGTTAAAAGTCCCTTCAAAATATCTTTTTTTGTGTATTTATACCATGTAAAAGCGGGCCCAGATGAAACTACATTTTCCAAGCCGCAACAGAAAAATACTTTGAAAAATTTGTACAAGCACGCCGCGCCATGCGTCGCCTCGTGCGGGGAGCTAGTAGGAGTTCATAGAGCAGATTCTGATAGGGCAACAGTAATTTACACTGCCACGTCGCCGCATGCTGCACGGTAGTGTTAGTTTTCCAAAGTAATTCGTTTTATTCAATTTTTGACATCCAAACTTGGCTCTCGGCCGCCAAATGGGACCCGGTTTAAATCTTTGAGCTTATACTCAGACTTCAAAGCTCCAACTTGTTCGATTTAGATCCTGATTATCTTTTTAACTCGGAATTACTTCCTGCAAGGCATAAAACACATAATAAGTGCAATACACTAACATTTAAGCTCAAACACAAGTAAAATGCAGTAATTAGAGTGCAAACTATGACTAAAATATGGGTTTCTAGCCTACCATCAAGGGGCCTCCTGGTTCAGCCTGATGTAACTGACTCATCTGGTTCAGGTTCTAGTTCCGCATTCTTGGGAACTGAAGAGGAACTTGAGGGGGTTGATGAAGAAGGCCGAGTTTCCTAGCCGATGGCAGGTCTGCCTACTTCTCCCGGGGGCGTATACTCTTCTTTTCCCCCATGTTCTGGGGATGCAGTTGTTTAAATTTTTTCTTTCTTTTCCCTTTATTTTTCTTTTTCGTACTTTTGTACTAGTGCTGCTTGGCACGTTTGTTATATAAAAGTACATTTTCATTTAAGCATTGCGCAAATTTTTCTTTTTTGCGTCGAGTTATGTAGGGCTTCATGTGCATTTTTCCCTGATAGCATTTGGATTCTGGGCATAAATTCTTCCGGAACCAACTATTTTACTGTGAGGGTTTCATAAGAGAGGGTCCTCTTATGTTTACGATACTCTTAAACAGGACGTCTTCTGTTCATTCCGGCACTAACATTAGAAGTATTTGATTAACTTTCAAATGATAATTATTTCATCATTTGGACAAGAAACAAGATAAAAATAAAAGTACTTTACTTTATTACTTTCATTTTTAAAATTACATAAGCATTCATTGTGCTGAAAAGAAAATGCCATTACTTGTGGCTAATTTGTACAACTTATTTTTACGGGACTGGTCGTGCAGTCCCTGGTCCCAATGATATATCTTTGTTCCCGAATTTCTTTGTCCCGTTTATGTGGCATTCATGTTGACGTATTCTCATATCATTCCCCTAGTGTTCGAATGCGAAGAATGCAAATTTGAACACATGAATTCTTGCTCCTATAAAGATCCCACTAGTGAATGGCTGGACAATCTTTGGTCTGATAGCAAGCTTCACTTCCTGTTAGGAACTTTGCTATAGAGCCAAATATTATTTGACCATCCCCTAGTGACCTGCACCCGTGAACGGTCGGGTAACCTTTGGCCCGATAGCAAGATTTATTTCCTGGGAGGAACTTTCCTACCAAGCAAAATATTATCTAACTGTCCCGTACTGGTTCATAGCTTCCATGCCTTGTCATTTGAAGGTCTAATTTCTCCTGACAATGCTTTCTCCTTAGTATGCTTTCCGTTGTTGCCTCATTAAAAACCTTGCCAAAAAAACCAATTGGGACAAAAACTAATATAGGAAAAAAGAGTGCAGCACATACTTTCAGTATAGGCAGTGATCATCAGCAATAATATCTTTTGAGATGTGCCACATTCCAGTTGCTCGATAATTTACTCCGTCTTGGTTTTCCAATTCGTATGATTTTTTTCTGGTGATAGTTGAAACCTGGTAGGGGCCTTCCCAAGTCAGACCCAGTTTCCCTATGTTGGACTCTCGAGTGTTTTGATTCACTTTCCTTAAAACCAAGTCTCCCACTTTGAAATAACAAAGATTGGCTCTTCAATTATAATATATTCCCGTTCTCTACTTCTAGGTCGTCATCCTTATATGTGCCAAGTCCATACGTTCGTCGAGCAGGTCCAATCTGACCAATAATGATTTGTTGTTTGCGTCTTCGTTCACCCGGAGGTAATTCATGGTAGGTTCTTCCACTTCCATCGGGATCACGTCTTCTACTTTGTACACGAGAGAGAAAGGTGTCTCTATCGTGCTTGACTTGGTCATCGTTCTGTATGCCAATAGCACTCCCGGTAACTCTTTGGACCATTTACCTTTGACTGACTCCAATCACTTTTCGAGCTTTTGAATAATCACTTTGTTTGTTGTCTCTGCTTGGCCGTTTGCACTCGTGTGGTATGGCGATGATGTGAGTCTTTTGATTTTCAAGTCTTCAAGAAATTTTGTGACTTTTGTGCCTATAAATTGCAGCTTGTTGTCGCAGGCTATCTCTTTTAGTATCTTGAACCTGGAATTTATGTTCTCTCACGGGAAATTGACCACTTCACTCTCGCTAATTTTCTGGTAAGGACCTGCTTCAACCCACTTAGAGAAGTAGTCAGTTAAAATCAAAAGAAATCTTACCTTACCGGGATCCAGTGGAAGCGGGCCGACTATGTCCATCCCCCATTTCATGAATGGCTAGGGCGACAAACTGAGTGTAATAGTTCTGCTGGTTGATGCACCAACACTGTGTGGCATTGACACTTATCGCATTTCTGAACATATATCTTAGCGTATTTTCCATCGGGAGTAAGTAGTATCCTTCCCTAATCAACTTTAATACCAAGGATTCCGCACCCGAATGATTTCCACAGTTTCCTTCGTAAACTTCTCTCATGATGTAATTAGCCTTGGAGGCTCTTAAACATCGGGACAACAGACCTCGGAAAGACTTTCTATACAATCGGCCTACCCTGAAGCAGTAACGGGTTTCTTTAGTGCACAGCGCCCGGGTGCCTTTGAGATCTTTGGGTAATTTTTCGTGCTCGATATAGTCAATGATCTTATTTCTCCAGTCCCACACCAAATTGGTCGTGTTTACTTCATAATAACTGTCCACGTCCAATATCGAATACATAAGCTGCACGATTGTTACAAAGTTTGATCCCTTCATTTCTGTGGATGAGCCCAAGTTGGCCAGTGCGTCTGCTTCTATGTTTTCCTCCCTCGGGATATGTGTGATTGATCATTCCCTAAAACGTATGAGTAGAGTCTGGACTTTCACTAAATATTATTGCATGCGTCCTATTTGGCATCGAAGATCCCGTAGACCAGATTTAATACTAGTTGGGAATCACATTTGAATTCTATGACTTCAGAGTCCTGTCCCCTGGCCAACTCGAATCCTGGAATCAAAGTCTCATACTCTGTTTCATTGTTAGTCAAGGGAACAGTTCTTATGGTATGTTTTATAGTTTCTCCCGAAGGTGTGATTAATACTACCCCGAGCCCAGACCATCTACGATTCTTTAGTGGCCAAAGGCAGCAGTCCAAGACTAAAATCGGCCACAAAGTCAGCCACAACTTGTGACTTGATCACAGTCCTAGGTTTATACACTATGCCAAGTTCACTCATTTCGATTGCCTATTTGGCCGATCGACCTGAAAGTTCAGGTTTGTGGAGGATATTCCGTAGGGAAAAGGTTGTCACCATGGCTATTAGGTGGCATTGAAAATAAGGCCTAAGTTTTCGAGCGGCGACTAAGAGAGCTAAGGCATATTTTGAGGCGTGGGTAGCGAGTGTTTTCTCCCATTAAAATTTTACTAACATAATAGATGGGAGATAACGTACCTTCGTCTTCACGGACTAAAATAACACTTGTTGCTACCTCCAACCGCTAAGTAAATCAATAGTTGTTTGCCTTTCTCCGATTTTGATAGTAATAGAGGGCTCGATAGATACCTTTTCAAACCTTTTAGAGCCTGCTGGCATTCTAGAGTACATTCGAAGTTGTTCTTCTTCTTCAGAAGTGAGAAGAAGTGATGATATTTTTCTGAAGAGCGGGAAATGAACTTGCTTAAAGCAGCCAGTCTTCCTGGAAACCTTTGAACCTCTTTCACATTTGATAGCTAGTCGGGGATGTCCTCGATGGCTTTAATTTTATCGGGATTGACTTTGATCCTCTTTTGTGACACCCAAGAATCCCAAGAACTTGCTGGAGCTGACTTCGAATGCACACTTTTCGGGGTTAAGCTTTATATTGCGCTTCATTAGGATGTCAAATGCTTTTTGTAGGTGTTTAACATGATCACTTGCGTTCAAAGACTTAACCAGCAGATCATCTATGTAAACTTCCATGGTTTCCCTATTTGTTTTTCAAACATTTTAGTCAGAAGCCTCTGATAAGTGGCTCCAACGTTCTTAAGCCCGAAATGAATCACATTATAGCAATATGTGCCAAAGTTCGTTATGAACGAAGTTTTTTCCTGATCCCCCGGGTTCATTTTGATTTGGTTGTACCCGGAATAGGCATTACGGAAACTCATCAACTCGTGCCCAACCATCACATCAATCAATTGATCAATGTTTGGCAATAGGAACGAGTCTTTTGGTTGCATTTTATTCATATCCTTATAATCTACGCACATGAAAAATTTATCTCCCGGATTGAACCAATATCAAAAAATTGAGTTACCTCTTCTTTGACAAATTTGTTTCTGACCTCGGCAATAAGGCGTTTCTTCTGCCTTATCGGAGGGATGTTAAGATACATGCTTAACTTGTGCACGACCACTTCTAGTGGAATACCTATCATATCCGCATATGACCACGCAAAATAGTCAACGTTAAATTTTAGAAATTCTATAAGTCCTGGCCTGAGCTCAAGGTTTAATCATGTCCCCAAGTGGAATTTCCTCTCCAAGAATTTCTCAAACAATAAGACTTGCTCGAGTTCTATCGATATGGATTTGGTTGTGTTTCTTCTGGTAATTTGGAAAATCTTGGTACCTGATAGGATTCCGACGACTCCTCCCCCTTGTTGACTTCGCTCGGTTCGGGAGCACACGTTGGTTCCTGTAGTTGCTATGCCACATGCTCGTTACCTTTGCTATTTCAAACTGAGATCGTGGGCATCTCCCTAGACTCCGGTTGATATCGTCTTATTTTTTTAATTCTCTCCGGAGTTGGGAATTTTAAAAGTTGATAAAATATTGACGGCACAACCTTCATATCATGTAGCCATGGTCTTTCAAGAATAATAGTGTAGTCCATATTGTCGTCTACTACTTCAGAAAGGGTCGTTTCCATTACCCATTCGGCATTCATAGGCAGCAGAATCTCCCCTCGGGTTGTCACGCTTGCTATATTGAATTCGGTGAGGAACTTTGTGGCCAGAATGATGCTTCCGGTTAGCTTGGCTTGTTCCAGCACTCTCCATTGGATAATATTGGTTGAAATCCCTGTGTCCACCAAAACACGTTTAATTTTAAACTCTAGAACATTAAGAGAAATTACCAGGGCATCATTGTGCAGTAGTAGGAGTCCATCTGCGTCCTCCTCCGTGAAAGTGATATCATCCTCGATGACTTCCCGGATTCTTTTGCTATGGGTTACCGATACCTTTGTCTTTTTCATTATCAAAAAGGTTACACTAATTAATCTCGTTACCCCCTAAAATCATGTTGATTGTTAGGCGAGGAGGATCTTCTCCTTCTTTTGAGGGTTTCGCGTTATCTGATTTATGGCTGTAGTTATTCTTCGCCCGATCTCTTAAGAGTTCTCTGACATGGCCATTTTTCAGCAATGTCGCCACCTCCTCGCACAGATATTGGCATTCCCCAATCCGGTGATTGTTGGTCCCACAGTACTCGCACCATAGATTAGGATCCCTCTGACTGGGGTCAGATTTCATCGGCCTCGGGAGTTGTGCTTCCTTAGTATGCCTCATCATTAATACTAGTTCCACTATGTTGGTATTGAAGTTATATTCGGACAATCTGGGGTAGGTAGAATCCCCAGAGCCTGATACTTTTTTGTCCTGCAATGATTTGTTATTCCGGCCACAATCAGCTCTCCTATTAGTAGCGAATCTATCCGCCGACTGAAAAACTCTGTTGCGTCCTTCGGCCCTTTCATAGGGCAAAAACCGACCTCTAGAAGACTGTCGATCTGCATTGAAATCATCCTTCAATTTTTCCTTATTCTTTTCTCGGTCCCGACCCTTATGTTGATGCCAGGAAACCGAGATGGTCATCCTCTATTCTTATCTTCAACTCTTAGCGATTATGGACATCTGCCCATATTGTTGCCTCGAACTCAAGTAGAATTTCTTTTACCTTCTAGGAAGTGTCTGAACTCCTCGGATTCAGTACTTTAGTAAATGCCTTAGCTACCCATTCGCCTGGCACGAGCAGTAGTAACATCCTTGCCTTCTGAAATTTGGCACGATCGATAGCAGCATCCATCCGTCTGGCACGACCGATAGCAGCATCCATCCGTCTGGAACGACCGATAGCAGCATCCTTTCCTTCTGAAATTTAAAATTCGGACTCTCCTTGTGTAATTCTGAATATGTTACCTTTCGAGCATGTACCTTATTGGGCCCGGCATAGACCTTGATAAAAGAATCTGCTAGCATCTCGAAGGAGTCTATTGAGTACTTGAGTAAAAGGGAATACCATATTAGGGCCCATTTCATGAGGGTCTCCCCGAACTTCTTCAACAAGACTAACTTAATCTTGTGCGGAGCTAAGTCATTTCATTTCACCGCCGTTGTATAGGTGGTGATGTGCTCTTGAAGATTCAAAGTCTTGTCATATTTTGGCACGTCTGGCATTTTAAACTGCTTCGAGGTTAACTCTGGTGCCGCACTTGGTTTGAACGGCAACTGGGTGTATTTCTTTGAGTCTGGTCTTTTCAACACTGGCGGTGCGGCCGGGATTTGAACCATTCAGGGGTTTATTTCCCTCATAAACCACATGAGTTCGGTTTTAAAGGGATTGTTCTCATTATTGTTACCAGATCCATTGTCGTTCTCCTTGGCCCAGCTGAAGCCGACCTCACCCCTCGAGGTGTTGTTATCAGCCCTTTGTGCTGTTTGGTTTGCGGTAAGCACCGGGAGGAACTGGACCTCTTCCATTCGCGTTGTTGGAAGCACACGATAATGCTTGCCTCAACTCTGTCATGACATGATCTTGTCGCGGGAGATGACCCGTAATAGCCTTTTTGTTGTTCCCTCAGGATTCTTCTGTTTCCACAATGTGCTCGTCTTTAGCATCAGGAGTGCTTGATGTGTCGTTGATATTGCCCGCCATGGACCGGTGTTGTTTCATCCCTCTCATTGCGGGTATCGCTGATTGAATCTTCGTGTTGAGGCTGCTTTCCTTGGGCCTCAACATTGTGCGTGATGTTGACGTCGTTATCTGTCATTTTTAATGATTTTTTTGCCTAAGAAATAAAGATTTAACCAGGTTAGCAATCAAGGATCAACTCAATTACACAATTGCCTTACCCCCCACGGTGGGTGCCAAACTGTTTATCCGTAAAATGGTACAATTGAATTTGTAACGTAGTTTATAGACAAGCGAATCGATTTGATCCACAAATGATAAATAAATTAAATAAAATGCAAGACTTAGCATTAATATCAAGATAAAGCAGCAGATAGCTTTGGCTCCGGGAGTAGAGCTTCCGAAGGAAATACTACAAGTATTAGTAGACAAGAAAGAAAGTATTATTGAGCTTTTGAATATTATATAGCATAATTTTGTTCGAAAATTCGTGTATTGAGCTGTTGAAGTCACTATTTATAGTTGCACCTAGGGAACAAGCTTTTAGGACCAAGCCCCTCTTAAATGATAATTATGGGGACTATTGAAGAATATGTAATGGCAGGCTATGAATGTCAAAATTCTCGTTAACAAATTGTGTATTTAATACTGCAGAATATTCCTCATTGAATGCCACCGGGCGGCAGGCATTCGTTTGTCTTTATTAACAAAATTCTCTTTAGGGGCTTGCCGGTGCCAACAGGAGCTGCTGCCCCCTTGATTTCCATCTGTCTTGCTTTTCATCTATCTCCAGTTCCACGTGTCGCTCTGTTATACGAGTAGTTAATGATATAATAGTAATAAAAAAAATAAAGTAGTGACCTGCTATAATTAGTTACCTTGCACTAATAGGGTAAAAAAAATACATTATCAATATATATATAACTTAAAGTAAAAAAAAAAATTTTGTGAAGCTTTTGTGTGAAGGTAATTTACAATTAAAACCAGGTCCTAATAGCATCGACTGGTTTCGAAGGTCACGAAGAAAAAGAAGCAACCCGCGTGATGATAGGCTATAATTGCATATTTTAGTCACTTATTACACTCGAGTTTACTGCACTTTAATTGAGTTTGAGCTTTAATCACTAGTGTTTTGCACTAATGGTGTGTTTTATGCCTTGTAGGTGTGGTTTCGAGCTATATGGATGTTATGGAATGAATTTAAGTTATTTGAATTCTGAGTAAAAGCTCAAGGAATTAAGTCGGGATCGTGTTCGGGGGCCAAATTTGATAGTTGAGAACAAATGAAGACTCGATGAGGCATATTGCGCACTGTCTAGTACAATAGACATAACGTTTTTCTCAGAACTCCATTTAGGCTCCACAATATATGGTTGGAAAGCTAACTCAAAGGTCTACAATTTTTACGTTTTATGTTTTTCCAAATTCCAAACGGAACAGGGTGAAACCTGCGGTTACGGTAGGACCGCGGTAGAACATTACCAAAGATTCAGAGGACCATTCTGGCCGCGGTCCTGGCCTAACTGCGGTGGGACCGCGGCAGGAAGCGAAAATTTCAGGGACCAAAGTGCAAAATACGAGATTTTAAGCCCTAAACCCTATATTAAACGAAGGAAGCCGGCCAAAAGCCAAGAGGGGACATATTTTGGATACAAATTAGACCTAAGGAGGCAAGGAGACACTACTTTAGGGTTAGACAACACCCTTGGAGGCAAGAACACATTGGGAGCAAGGCGGAGAATTCTTCTACGAGTTTTCTTTCTTCTTCCTATTTTTCATCGTTGGTTATGACTTTTAGTATTGTAGTTTTACATACCATTATGAATAGCTAATTTGTTATCTAGAGTTTTGATAGAACCTTTTGTAGGATAAATTCTTGTTATGTTTTTATATAATTGAG
>MU789474.1:3000-63642 GCA_026770625.1 Nicotiana glauca
CCACCTACAATCATAACACGAATGTAGCGCCCCCAGCAAAAGGGACGTCAGTACATTTGAATTGTACTGGTATGTATAACTAAACACCATTTTACTAGAAAGAACTATCAAACAGGTACAAGTAAATAACATGGGTAAATCAAGGATGCAGTTCATATAATCTTTCATACAATTTCCAAAACATAGATTGGGGCATTTCTGTCACATGTTCACCATTATTCTCAATACCACCTCAATCTTGAGCAGAGTCCGTTCACGACCCGACCGGCCAGGTCACCTCATTGGAGGCATTACTCTCAATCAATATTTCATTTCCCTTATCTGGAATTCAATATCAGCACATTACCACCATGTGTACGGCATGGTGTCCGATAACGACCCGATCAGCTAGGTCGCCTTGCCTAGGCATTACTCCATTCTCATTAGTCAACACCTTTAAATCTTTATTCCACACATATCATAACAATTCCTGGGCACTCATGGACATCATCATCACATCGTTTTCCCTTTTCAGTATTCGTTTTACAAGTTGTGATCATAGACACATATATCAAAGATAATTGAAGTTGCAATCACGGGTAAGTGAGCACATAGCTAGCATGAATAATTCTTTGTTTCGATGTTGGCTTATAGCCCAAGTATTTCAATACATAACTGTACCTTTTCATCCTTCTCTAATTATCAAGAATGATACATTATTCACATCGAGGCACATCCTTCATGAATATGTATAGATAATTGCAAATCAATTAATGCGTAATAACAAGCAATATGCTAACCAATTCAACTCTTACCATACTTTCATAAATGACAACAGAGCTCAATTTCTAATAAAAGGGGGTTTTAGCCATGCATACCTCAATAAAGCTTTCCTTACTCTATTACAAATTTTCGGAACTCTTAGCACTTCGATCTCTTGAGATGAAGGTCTAGGGGTCTTCACTTGATTTTCTTCAAGGATTTAGCCATATCTTATGGAGTAATTCGATGGGGATACTTTCCCTCTCTAAAAACCCTCTCTCTCCCTTTAGAAATGCTCAGAAGAATGCTTAAAATGAGCTATAACACCGGATATATTGATAGGGAGGTCGGGTTAAAAATTAGAAAATTGGTACCCCGAGTCAAATATGCGATCGCATTGACGATCGCAGAGTAATCATGCGGTCCGCATAATGGACCGCAAAATTCTCCCCAGAAACTGGACACTCTGATTGAGTCTGCGGCAGAAATGTGGTCCGCATTCACGTTCTGCGATCGCAAAGTGCACCGCAGAATTGAACCTCACAAAATTCAAAGAAAATTATGCGATGACTATGCGGTCTGCATTTCGATTATGCGACCACATTTTCGACCGCATAGTTGACTTAAATTTCAACCAACATTCTAACTAACTCCGCGGCAGATATGCGGTCCGCATACCTAATTTGCGGCCGCATTCTGGACCACATTTTTTGCATTTTTCTGGAAACTTAATCTTGACTTTTTAATGCATTATTCAATCCAAAAAGGCACCACGGGATCCGAGTTTTCGAGTAGGGATTTCACGGGGCCTTACATCCTCCCTCACTTAAGATCATTCGTCCTCGAATGAGGATCAAGGTTCACTTATTAACAATCTTAGTGCAATCTTCTCCTCTTCACAACCCGAAACAGGTTGACAGTCTCCAAATTTAGCTAACTCCCTAGATTTTCGAAAATTTCGCTAGAGTTTCCTTTGTAATTTGGACATTTCCACCTGTCAAAGATCCCCCGAAACATATTTCCAAGCACCATTACACAATTCCTATCATGTCTACAAATTGTATACAATTCATTACCCCCAACAATTCCACGTACTCAATCACTTGCTACATTCTCCACATAAATTAGTCACTTCAATGAGTCCCATATAAGTTAAACGTTTCATCATACTACATGCGTTTCAATTAATCATTACCAATCTACACTAGTATTAGTTGTTTACTTATCACTTAAGTCCCTATAAACTTTTATTTACCAAAAAGAGTTTTGCATGACTTAGACAATCACATGCTCCTAACTTGGCACCACGGGATCCGAGTTTTTGAGTAGGGATTTCACGGGGCCTTAAACTTAACTTTCAGGCTAAGAGCTAAACCCCAACACTCTATGCTTTAAACTATGTACGTAAAGATAAAACCAAATCTCAATATCACAATCTAAAGAAATACCTTAATACCTGTAACTTGTAGTTATCAAAGTTATAGAAAAAACTGATGTCGCTTAGCTTTTCTTTTGCATATATGATTCTTTGTAGCTAAAACTGTTTCATTCCCAAAGATTACTTAGAAGAATGAATGGGTTCAAAAGCCAAATCAATTGGCATCTTAATCTCCACGTGAAGAGTGCCGTCGTTGGTTCCCATTTCCGCAAATCCCTTATTAGGCACAGTAGATAAACAATATATTGTTTTACTCTCTTAGATAACCTGCCTCTAAAATGTATAATATGGGCTTGGCCCATTAACTAAATAATCAATCAATATCACCTAGTTATGTGTAGTATAAAATTTAATCAACTAAATAATAATAATTATTATTTACTTCATACTTTACCTATATAATTATTTTACAAGAATAATTTTATATTAGTAATATATATATAAAATACCAGTTTCGATATATAACCGATTAAAATTAATAACTTTAGTTAAAATAAATTACTTAAAAGTTCACTCACAAAATGTCAGATATTACATTCTCCCCCATTTAAACAAACGTTCGTCCTCGAACGAATTAGAAAGTGTACCTGACATATCGATAGCTGGGGTTACTTTCTACGCATGTCTGCTTCAGACTCCCATGTAGCTTCCACTATTGGATGTTCGCACCATAACATTTTCATTTAAGCAACCTTTCCCCCCTCAATTGTTGAACTTGACTATCAAGAGCCATTGAACCTTAATCGTAATTTAAGTTTACATCAAGCTTTATATCCTCGGGCTGGATATAATGGCTATAGTCACAAACATATCATCTAAGCATAGCCATATGGAATTGGGTCAACCATAGATAATTCGGATACAAAGTAAGTCTATACTTCAGTACGTCACCAAAAATTTCATGAGGACAAATATAGCTAGAACTTAGTTTTCTGCCCGAAACTCATGACTTATTTCATGAGATAAAACTTCAAAAGACTTAGTTATGTTCATGAGCTCCAAATTACGATCTCATTTATCGGCATATGACTTTTTCCTACTCTATTTCCAAAGTCGTTCTCGCATTCAAGGCCACCTTCTACGAGTTTAGTAAACTAAATCTCGACTCAATAACTGTAACTTACTATGTTCAAGTAACTAAATGGAGCAAGACACTTACTTTCGCATAAAACCTCAAACAACAAGATATGATAATCGAATTAGCAAGCTACTACCATGCACGAGCTTGGCCAAATACAACTGATCATGAACCACTCACTATTCAGTTGATGTTAGGACTGGAAGTCCACACTCTCTTATGCCTCCATTGAGCTGGAATACATCCAAGTGCCACAAACGCAATCCTATAGGGGAACAAATCTACAAATCTTATAGATGGTAGGAATGTAATACATCCGAACGCTCCTACATAACGTTCTCACGTACGACGGTAATGGAAAATATCCATGCACCCCTACATAAGTGTGCTATGCATTGTTACTCTGATCATACATGACAATATGGGCATTTTGTTCCTTTTTAGTATCTATCAAAATATCGGTGCATACACTAGTATGATGTATAGGTACATTGGACTAAATAAAGCACACGATCTCACTAAGCCTATCATGATCACCCAAACTAAGTTCACAACTTTCTCAATACATGTGTAGGCCAACAACAAAGTCTACAATGATCTATTCTCACTTTCTCTCGAAGACAACCATGTTTGCGGGAAGTTTCAGAGCCTTAAATACTTGGGTTTAACAAATCAACAGTTTAAACACTAAAGAATAACACCTTTGATATCTCGTATCACCCCTACTATCGTTAGATTTCATTCTTCGATTCTATGCCATATTCATGGATATTGAAGTTTCTAAATTTTATAAACATTGCATCTTTTGAAATACAAATCTCCTCAAGACAACCCCACAATTGTATACACATTCAATTCTTTATAGCTATAGTCCTACATCGTTGTTCCTTATCAAGTAGGTGCCCCTTTAAAAGCTGATTACTATTCTTCCCAATAATATTGATGAATTTTGCTTTCTCAAACAAAGAAAATTATAATGTCACATGAAGTCTACCCTTAGTAGTTATAATACCATTAATCTATAATCCTTTTAGTAGATATAACTTGGACCAAAATATCATAATATAAGAATATAAATTCATATTTATAACCTCTGTATTTAATAAACATTATCTCAATGTCTATAGGACTATTCTCAATCGTTTCATATGTTTCTATCAACTATGAAAATATTTTCCATATGTTATTTATAAATATATTAATTAAAATACTAAGCAACTATTTGAATACTCGAACTATCTAGTCCATGACTATTACTAGTTCCTTTTATTATGTAAAAGAATTCACTATATGTTCACACCAACCATAACAAGCCTTAGACTATATTCTTCCGAATATTTAACTCTTTTACCTTTCATTCATGGTGTATGACAATCTTTATAATCCATGGTTTACTTTAACTTTAACAGCTAGTCATACTTATGTACACAAAGTTTCATACTCAACCTATATTGTATTGGCACATTAAGCCTTATACTAAAGTCTTATTTTTCTCACAAGATAAAATTTACCTAGAGACACTCACTATGGATAGATTTTGTATCATGTAGTGCCACTATCAGGCTTATATTCAATGTACTTAAATTATGAAATCTTACGCAACAGTCAGAATTATAACATCACCACTACAATAGAGAAATACTATCAAATCAATTCAATAGGTATTAACCTGATAACTGTATAAGGATTTTCCTCAAAATATCTTTTACTACCAATCTCAATAGCCTAGACATGGCTATTTTATTACACTTCTTAGTTTCTCCCCACCTCTTCTCTTTCCTGATCTGATTCATAATAGAGAGTTATATCTACAATCTCGAATTTTGAATAAGTCGCTCTTAGGTAAAAATTATATGCTTAGGCCACTTTGCCGATCAAATTTGCCTAACCTCTAAACATCTTTAAAATTCTTTTGAAGAGTTTATTTTAATAAATAAAATTATTCCAAAATATACAATTTGTCCAATCTCAACTACAATAGATGCACACAATATAAACTATACTTAAGGTCTCACTATACTTAACATATTACTATCCAAAACTTTCACGTCAACTGTGTCATCCAACAGGGAAGGATATGCATATCCTAGTCATGTGCGAAAGGGAAATCCCAAGGTTCAACTTGATTCAGCTCAAAGCACGAATAAGGAATGAAAGAAGGAAAAACATCCTAGATGTTCAGTAGTCTCAAGGTCTTAAGTTTGGACGTCTACATACCCATGAACAAGACTCTACCAATCATTTCTCCATGACCCAGAACTTAAAGCCAACGCTCTGCTACCAACTTTGTCACGTCCAAAAATTACCTTCTAGACGTGACTGGCACCCAGATAACATTATCGCTAGGCGAACCGAATTACACCATACACTTAGAATTTACTCAAAAATCAACCGAAATAAATATAAGTTCCAACATTTTGATAGTTAAATACAAATATTTAATGATCCAAATTATTCCATAAATATTTATGAATAATAACTACTAAACGGAAGAACAAAACTTTATCCCTGTAACGACTTGGCTGGTTGTTTTGTATTTTCGAACCCCATTCCCTTAAATAATACTTTTTGCACTTACTTTAGCTAATTTATGACTTGCGGGGACGGGTAGTTCGGAAGTTAGAAGAGTTTTGAGCAAGAATAAGCCTAGTTGCTTCTTTAAGTCTCTTTAAAAAGGCCAAGTTTGACCTCGGTCAACGTTATGGGGAAACGGACCCGAAATCGTGATTTGGCAATTTCTGAGGGTCTGCAAGAAAATATGGGACTTGGGCGTATGCCCGGAATCGAATTCTGAAGTCCCTAGCCCGAGTAGTGAACTTTTCTGTGAAATTCATAACTTAGAGTTTTAAGGAATTAAATAAACTAAATAATCATTGATTTCCTAGGTATCGGGCTCATATTTTAGTTCCGAAACTTGGTACAGGTCCGAAATATCAGTTAAGACTTACCTGTATAATTCGGTATCAATCCGAGTAGCTTAAGGGCGTTTTGACCCATTAGAAGGAAATTTAGAACTTGAAGATTCAGTGATTTGATCCATATGGTTTTGGGGTTGATTCCTCGATTTAGCGTTGTTTTGAGTGTTTCGAGGGTTCGAGTAGGTCTACCTCGTGATTTCAGACTTGTCGGTGTATTCGGGCGGGGCTCGGGAGCCCCGAGCGTCAAATGGTCGAGGTTCGAGTGAAGTTAGAATTTGAAAAGAACCAAGAACTGCTGCTTCTGTCATAACCGCTTCTGCGGCTCTTGGACCGCAGAAGCGGTCGACAGATCGTAAAAGCGAAAAGGGCTCAGGTGTGGGAGGACCGGAGAAGCGGACTTTGGACCGCAGAAGCGGTCCCGCCATTGCGAACAGTGGACCGCAGAAGCGGTCTTGCCCATTTTGCTTGGAACCATAGAAGCGGCTCAAATTCCGCCGATGCGGGACCGCGGAAATAGCTGGGCAGAAGGGTTCATTTAATTTGAACCCAAAGCCATTTCTATCATTTCTCATCCAACATTCAGGCGATTTTGGTGATTCCAAAGAGGGGGTTTCAACATAGCATTGCAAGGCAAGTAATCNGACTGCAGAACGGGTGATAGATTGCAGAAGTGAAAAGGGCTCAGGTGTGGGAGAACCGCAAAAGCGGCCCTGGGACCGCAGAAGCGGTCCCGCCTTTGCGAACCGTGGACCGCAGAAGTGATCTTGCCCATTTTGCTTGGAACCACAGAAGCGGCTCAAATTCCGCCGATGCGGGACCGCAGAAGCGGAAATAACTGGGCAGAATGGTTCATTTAATTCGAACCCAAAGCCATTTCTATCATTTCTCATCCAATACTTAGGCGATTTTGGTGATTCCAAAGAGGGGGTTTCAATATAGCATTGCAAGGTAAGTAATCCCCACTAACTTTCAGTTCAAATACATAAACATTAGGTAGATTTAACACTAAAAATTAAGTAAAATCAAGGGATTAGATATAGACCTAGGGATTAATAAAAACTAAGATTAAATCATGTAATTGGCCATGTAATGAACTAGAAATCATATATTTGTGATCCTTCGGTGATAGAGAACAACTTCCTTCGAAAAAAATCTCAGAATCCGGGCACGTGGACCCGGGGTCGAAATTTAGGAAACTTATGGAAAAGGTTGGGAAATTAGTTAAATAGTTAGAATTCAACCTTGTGAGCCGTTATTGACTAGTTCTTACTTCGTTTGGTTAGTTTGGGATCGTTCGGCTTCGAATTAAGGACTTGGACTCGTCTTGGACTTTGGGAGTGCACTTTGGTGTGAGGTGAGTCTCCTTTCTAACCTTGTAAGAGGGAAATGTCCCCATAGGTATAATAATTAACCAAATTGCTTTATATGCGGGGGCTACGTACGTACTAGGTGACGAGAGTCCGTGCGTAGCGACTTTATGACAGTCCAGGTAGTCTAGGATCCTAAAGCATGTTATACGTGAAATATCTGTAACCTTGTTGGCTGTTGAATTGTTTAGATCCTAACGAGTTGGGCACTAAAATTTTAAAGGGATTCAATTTCATTTATTCTAGAATTATTAAAAAAGAATTGATTTGTACTTGGAAGAACATGTATTTTATGTGTACTTGCGTCGCATGTATGATTCGCGAGCGGGGTGATTGTGATTTACATTTTACCGCGTCGCACATATGATTCGCGAGCGGGGTAATAGATGCACCTATGATTCGAGCCGTTCGACCCTCGGCAGTGCACATTTACTTTTCTGTTGGATCGGGCCGTACGTTCCTTGGTGGTTATTTGTGTGTGAGTTATCTAACTTCTACTTGTGGTTAAAATTCCAGATTTGCTTAGATATTTGAATATGAATGAATACACTCTATGAGAGGTTAAAGAAAGAATTTCTATTTCATACTTGGAAGATTTATGACTTGAGTTGTACCTGCTTGTTTAAATGATTCTCATTATTTCTTGACCTTAGTAAGTATCAAGTCGACCTCTCGTCTCTACTTCTTCGAGATTAGGTGGGATACTTACTGGGAACATGTTGTTTATGTACTCATGCTACGCTTCTGTACTTAAATGTACAAGATTTGAGGCAGGTGGATCTGGACACTACTTTGGTGCACATCAGTGAGCACCCTTGAGACCTCTACGGTGAGTTGCTTCTCCTTCATGACGATCTGCAACCGAAGAAGTCTTTCCCTGTATTTTTGTTTCTTTCTATCCTGATTCAGACAATAGGATAGTATATTATTCTTTTGTGTATTCTACTAGTTGCCCGTAGCTTGTGATACCAGGTTCTGGCACACACGTTAGTAGACATTCATTTTTGGGTTGTATAACTACATTTCTTACAGTGTTATCACTCTTGGCTTTAGCCTTGTCTTTGAAAAATCTTTTATGCTTAGTTTCTGGTAAAGGTGAAAAAGAGAACTTATTTATACTTCTGCGTTGGCTGGCATGACAATGGAGTCGGGCGCCATCATGACCTATTATGGAAAATTGGTCGTGACAACATGGTATAAGAGCACTAGGTTCACGTAGGTCTCACAGCGTTACGGGCAAAACCTAATAGAGTGTTGTAGATCTGTGCGGAGACGTCTGTATTTATCTTCGAGAGGCTATAGGGTGTTAGGAAAGACAACTCTTGTTCATTTTCCATCATGCAGTGGTCAGTATACTAAATTTCCTCTTCTATTCTCTCACAGATGGTGAGGACTCGTACGGCCGACATTCCGGACCCGGGAGGAGCTGCTTCCCCCATTGTTAGAGGCTGAGGTAGAGGTCGGGGGAGGGCACCGGCCCGCGGTAGGGGACGAGTACGTCCTAGAGTGATTCCAGTTGCACCACCAGAAGATCCTGCGAGGGATCCAGTCATTGAGGAGCAGGGCGAGGTGCCCGCAGCTGAGCCTACCCCAGTGTATTTCATGACAACACCAGGATTTTAGGAGATCATGGGCCGCATGCTTCGGTTCATGGATATTATGACTTAGGCTGGTTTATTTCCAGAAGATCCAGCTACCTCACAGGCAGGAGGGGGAGCACAGACTCCTATTGCCCATGCTCCAGGTCATATAGCCACAGTGTATCAGACTCTAGGTGTGCTACCCGCAGATAGGGTTTAGCCAGTTGCTGCAGTGGCACCCCAACTGAGGCCAGCTGGGGACGACGATCTGCAGAAGTTACTAGACAGATAGACTAGACTTCACCCTCCAGTCTTCGGGGTGAACGTCATGAGGATGCCCAGGACTTCACTGACAGATGTAGGGACAGATTGCACAACATGAGGATATTGGAGTCACATGGAGTCAACTTCACTACTTTTCAGCTTGAGGGCAGGGCCCGTAGATAGTGGCAGTCCTATGCACATAGCAGTCTAGCAGATTCTCCTCCTCTCACCTGGGGTCAGTTCACTCAGTTATTCCTTGATCGGTACATTCCACCCTCTGAGAGGGAGGAGGTGCATCATCAGTTCGAGCATCTAGAGCAGGTTTAGATGTCAGTGACCGATTATGAGGCGAGGTTCTCGGAGCTGTCCCACCATGCACTCATGATACTTCCCACAGAGACAGAGAGAGTGCATAGGTTTGTTGCGGGATTACACCCCACTATCTGATCTGGTATGGCCCGAGAGGTAGAGATGGGCACAGGGTACCAACTAGTGATTGAGATCGCCCGCAGGATTGAGGGCTACCGTATGAGAGGTAGAGAGCAGATGCAGCAGGACAAGAGGGCCAGATTCTCCGGAGAGTTCAGAGGTGCCCCAGCTAGGGGTAGAGATCAGTTCGGGAGGGGTCATCCCAGTAGGCCCCCATACTCAGCACCACCCTCCTCTCCGAGGTGCTCCAGCTAGGCCTTATTTTAGTGCGATGCTGAAGAGTTCTTACCGCCCACCAGTCACTCAGGGCCCTTCCGGCGGGTATTCTGGTTATCAGAGTTCTTCCAATGCTCACTCCAGCGCCACACCAGAGAGTTCATATCGCCCACCGGCCATCCAGGGTTCTTCCAGTGGGTATTCAGATCAGCAGGCTTAGACTTCAGGGCATCAAGCTATGGTACCGAGAGGGTGTTACGAGTGTGGAGATCCAGGTCATATGAAGAAGACTTGTCCCAGACTTCGGGGAAAGGCGGTGCATCAGGGTCACCAGTCCATGGTTCCAGCACCAGCTGCCCAGCCATCTAGAGGTGGAGGGAAGACTGGTAGAGGCCGTCCTAGAGGTGGAGGCAGACAGGGAGTCAGCCAGCTACTACTCCGCCAGGTGGAGGCCAGGCCGCTGGTGCTCCAGCTAGATTCTATGCTCCTTCCAGCTAGGCCAGATGCATTGGCCTCAGATGCCGTCATCACAGGTATTATTACCGTCAGCGGTAGGGGTGCTTCAGTATTATTTGATCCCGGGTCTACTTATTCATATGTGTCATCTCTGTTTGCTCGATTCCTGGTCACTTCTCCTGAGCCTTTGGATGTTTCTGTTCATGTGTCCACTCATGTGGGTGATTCTGTGGTTGTGGACCGGATCTACCGATCGTGTGTGGTTACTTTTTGTGGTTTTGAGACTAGAGCAGATCTTTTGTTGCTCGATATGATCGATTTTGAGGTTATTCTGGGCATGAATTGGCTATCTCCATATCACGCCGTTCTAGATTTCCATGCCAAGACTGTTTCACTAACGATGCCAGGGTTGCTGAGATTGGAGTGGAAGGGTTCCATAGTTGATGCACCTAGCAGGGTTATCTCTTTCCTGAAGGCTCAGTGCATGGTTGGGAAAGGGTGTTTGGCTTATTTAGCTTATGTGCGCGATACCACATCAGAGTCTCTGATGATTTATTCAGTGCCAGTAGTCCGAGAGTTCGCCGATGTTTTTCCTTCTGATCTTCCTGGCATGCCTCCGGATCGTGACATTGATTTCTGTATTGATTTGGCTCTAGGCACTCAGCCTATATCAATCCCACCATATCGTATGGCTCCTAAGGAGCTGAAGGAGCTGAACGAGCAATTGGAGGAGTTGTTAGCAAAGGGGTTTGTTAGGCCCAGTGTATCGCCTTGGGGTGCACCAGTGCTATTTGTGAAGAAGAAGGATGGGACTATGCGGATGTGCATTGAATATCGCCAGTTGAACAAAGTCACCATCAAGAAAAAGTATCCATTGCCCCGTATTGATGATTCGTTTGACTAGCTGAAGGGTGCTATGGTGTTCTCTAAGATTGACTTGAGGTCAGGGTATCATCAGCTAAAGATTCGGGATTCAGATGTTCCGAACACTGCATTCAGGACTAGGTATGGCCACTACGAGTTTCTGCTGATGTCCTTTGGCTTGACGAATGCTCCAGCGGCATTTATGGACCTGATGAATAGGGTGTTCAGGCCTTATATTGATTCTTTTGTCATTTTCTTCATTGACGACATCTTTATATACTCACGTAGCCTGGGGGAGCACGAGCAACATTTGAGAGTAGTGCTTCAGACCTTGCAAGAGCATCAACTTTATGCTAAGTTCTCCAAGTGTGAGTTTTGGCTAGAGTTGGTGGCATTCTTGGGGCATGTAGTGTCAGGAGAGGGTATTAAAGTAGATCCCAAGAAGATTGAGGCAGTTCAGAGTTGGCCACATCCTACTTCCGTGACCGAGATCAGGAGCTTCTTGGGGTTAGCAAGTTACTACCAGCAATTCATACAGGGCTTTTCATCTATTGCATCACCTCTGACCAGATTGACCCAAAAGGTGCCCCATTCTGTTGGTCCAATGATTGTGAGGAGAGCTTCCATAAGCTCAAGACCTGTTTGACCATGACACCAATTCTTGTACTGCCTTCCGATTCAGGGATGTATACGGTATATTACGAAGCTTCCCGCGTCAGTTTGGGATGTGTATTGATGCATGGGGGACGAGTTGTTGCTTATGCTTCACGTCAGCTGAAGGTTCATGAGAAGAATTACCCTGTGCACAATCTAGAGTTGGCGGCGATTGTTCACGCTCTTAAGATATAGAGACATTATTTGTATGGGGTGTCATGTGAGGTTTATATAGACCATCGCAGCTTGCAGCACTTGTTCAGGCAGAGGGATCTTAATTTGAGGCAGCGCAGGTGGCTTGAGTTACTAAAGGATTATGACATCACCATTCTTTATCATCCAGGCAAGGCAAATGTGGTCGCGGATGCCTTGAGCAGGAAGGCGGAGAGCATGGGTAGCTTGGCATTCATTTCTGCTAAGATGAGACTATTAGCTTTGGACATTCAGTCTTTAGCTAACAGACTTGTGAGATTGGACATTTCGGAGCCCAGCCGAGTTCTAGCATGTGCGGTTGCTCAGTCTTCGTTATTGGGGCAGATTAAGGCCCGACAGTTCGATGATCCACATTTGGAGGTCCTCACAGAGACGGTACTTCAGGGAGGTGCCAAGGAGATTTCTATTGGCTAAGACGGTTTGCTACGGCTTCAGGGCCGTGTATGTGTTCCAAATGTTGATGGCTTGAGGGAGAGGATTCAAGAGGAGGCACACAGTTCGAGGTACTCCATTCATCCGGGGTGCCACGAAGATTTATCTTGACTTGAGACAGCATTACTGGTGGCGGAGGATTAAAAAGGACATTGTTGAGTATGTAGCTAGATGTTTGAATTGCCACCAGGTAAAGTATGAACACCAGAGGCCAGATGGCCTACTTCAGCGGATGCCCATTCCGGAATGGAAGTGGGAGCACATCACCGTGGACTTCATGGTTGGGTTGCCGCAGACTTTGCGGAAGGTTGAATCAGTGTGGGTTATTGTGGATAGGTTGACCAAGTCTACCCATTTCATTCCAGTGGAAACTACTTATACGGCGGATAGATATGCTCAGATTTACATTCGGGAGATAGTTAGGTTGCACGGTGTGCCGGTTTCCATCATATCAGACATAAGCCCTCAGTTCACTTCCCATTTCTGGAGAGCTATTCAGAGTGAGTTGGGGACCCGCGTAGAGCTTAGCACAGGATTCCATCCTCAGACCGACGGACAGTCGGAGCGGACAGTTCAGATTTTGGAGGATATGCTTAGAGCATGTGTGATTGACTTTGGAGGGTAGTGGGATCAGTTCTTTCCTTTAGCGGTGTTTTCATACAACAACAGCTATCAGTCCAGCATAGAGATGGCCCCGTATGAGGCATTGTATGGCCGACATAGTCGTTCTCCTATCGGATGGTTTGAGCCTGGTGAGGCTAAGTTACTTGGTACATATTTGGTATAGGATGCCTTATTTAAGGTAAAGTTGATTCAGGAGAGGCTTCGCACAGCCCAGTCCAGACAGAAGAGCTACGCGGATTAGAAGGTGCGTGATGTATCATTCATGATTGGCGAGAAGGTTCTCTTGAAGGTCTCGCCAATAAAGGTCATTATGAGGTTCGAGAAAAAGGGAAAGTTGAGCCCAAGGTTTATTGGTCCCTTTGAGGTGTTGAATCGAGTTGGAGAGGTTGCCTATGAGCTTGCTTCAACTCCCAGTTTATCAGGAGTTATCCAGTTATCCATGTATCGATGCTTCGGATGTATCATGCCGACTATTCACATGTGTTGGATTTCAGCACCATTCAATTAGATGAGAGCTTGGGCTACGAGGAGGAGCCAGTTGCAATTGTTGATAGGCAGGATCACTAGTTGAGGTCCAAGAGGATTTCTGCGGTAAGTCCAGTGGAAGGGCCAACCGGTAGAGGAGGCGACCTGGGAGTCCGAGGAGGACATGCGGAGCCGATATCCCCACTTATGCAGCAGTCCAGGTACTTTTCTATGTCCGTTCAAGGACGAACGTTTGTTTAAGAGGTGGAGATTGCAATGACCCGGCTGGTCGTTTTGCATTTTCGAACCACGTTCCCTTAAATAATACTTTCCGCACTTGCTTTAGCTAATTTATGACTTGCGGGGACGGGTAGTTCGGAAGTTAGAAGAGTTTTGAGCAAGAATAAGCCTAGTTGCTTCTTTAAGTCTCTTTAAAAAGGCCAAGTTTGACCTCGGTCAACATTTTGGGGAAACGGACCTGGAATCGTGATTTGGCAATTTCTGAGGGTCCGTGAGAAAATATGGGACTTGGGCTTACGCCCGGAATCAAATTCCGAAGTCCCTAGCCCGAGTAGTGAATTTTTCTTTGAAATTCTTAACTTAGAGTTTTAAGAATTAAATAAACTAAATAATCATTGATTTCCTAGGTATCGGGCTCAGATTTTAGTTCCGAAACTTGGTACAGGTCCGAAATATCAGTTAAGACTTACCCGTAAAATTCGGTGTCAATCCGAGTAGTTTAAGGGCGTTTTGACCCGTTAGAAGGAAATTTAGAACTTGAAGATTCAATGATTTGATCAATTTGGTTTTGGGATTGATTCCTCAATTTAGCGTTGTTTTGAGTGTTTCGAGGGTTCGAGTAGGTCCGCCTTGTGATTTTAGACTTGTCGGTGTATTCGTGCGGGGCTAGGGAGCCCCGAGCGTCAAAAGGTCGAGGTTCGAGTGAAGTTAGAATTTGAAAAGAACCAATAACTGCTGTTTCTATCATAACCGCTTCTGTGGCTCTTGGACTGCAGAAGCGGGACCGCGGAAGCAGTCGAGAGATCGTAGAAGCGAAAAGGACTCAGGTGTGGGATAACCGCAGAAGCGGCCCTGGGACCGCAGAAGCGGTCCCATCTTTGCGAACCGTGGACCGCAGAAGCGGTCTTGCCCATTTTTCTTGGAACCACAGAAGCGGCTCAAATTCTGCCGATGCGGGACCACATAAGCGGTCCCCTTGACCGCATAAGCCGAAACAGCTGGGCAGAAGTGTTCATTTAATTCGAACCCAAAGCCATTTCTATCATTTTTCATCCAACACTTAGGCAATTTTGGTGATTCCAAAGAGGGGGTTTCAACATAGCATTGCAAGGTAAGTAATCCCCACTCACTTTTAGTTCAAATACATAAACATTAGGTAGATTTAACAGTAAAAATTAAGTAAAATCAAGGGGTTAGAGCTAGACATAGGGTTTAATAAAAACTAAGATTAAATCATGTAATTTGCCATGTAATGAACTAAAAATCATATATTTGTGATCCTTCGTTGATACAGAACAACTTCCTTTGAAAAAAATCTCGGAATTCGAGCACGCGGGCCCAGGGTCAGAATTTAGGAAACTTATGGAAAAGGTTGGGAAATCAATTAAATAGTTAGAATTCAACCTTGTGAGCCGTTATTGACTAGTTCTTACTTCGTTTGGTTAGTTTGGGATCGTTCGGCTTCGAATTAAGGACTTGGGCTCGTCTTTGACTTTGGGAGTGCACTTTGGAGCGAGGTGAGTCTCGTTTCTAACCTTGTAAGAGGTAAATGTCCCCATAGGTATAATAATTAACCAAATTGCTTTATATGCAGGGGCTACGTACGTACCAGGTGACGAGAGTTCGTGCGTAGCGACTTTATGACAGTCCGGGTAGTCTAGGATCCTAAAGCATGTTATACGTGAAATATCTGTAACCTTGTTGGCTGTTGAATTTTTTAGATCCTAACGAGTTGGGCACTAATATTTTAAAGGGATTCAATTTCATTTATTCTGGAATTATTAAAAGAGAATTGATTTGTACTTGGAAGAACATGTGTTTTATGTGTACCTGCGTCGCATATATGATTCGCGAGCGGGGTGATTGTGATTTACATTTTACCGCATCGCACATATGATTCACGAGCGGGGTAATAGGTGCATTTATGGTTCGAGCCGTTCGACCCTCAGCAGTGCACATTTACTTTTCTGTTGGATCGGGCCGTACGTTCCTCGGCGATTATTTGTGTATGAGTTATCAAGCTTCTACTTGTGGTTAAAATTCCAGATTTGCTGAGATATTTGAATATGAATGAACACACTCTATGAGAGGTTAAAGAAATAATTTATATTTGATACTTGGAAGATTTATGAGTTGAGTTGTACGTGCTTGTTTAAATGATTCTCATTATTTCTTGACCTTAGTAAGTATCAAGTTGACCTCTCGTCTCTACTTCTTCGAGATTAGGCGGGATACTTACTGGGTACATGTTGTTTATGTACTCATGCTATGCTTCTGTACTTAAATGTACAGGATTTGAGGCAGGTGGATCTGGACACTACTCTGGTGTGCATCAATGAGCACCCTTGAGACCTTTACGGTGAGCTGCTTCTCCTTCATGCCGATCCGCAGCCGAAGAAGTCTTTCCCTGTATTTTTGTTTCTGTCTATCCTGATTCAGACAGTAAGATAGTATATTATTCTTTTGTGTATTCTACTAGTTGCCCGTAGCTTATGATGCTAGGTTCTGACACACACGTTAGTAGACATTCATTTTTGGGTTGTATATCTACATTTGTTACAGTGTTATCACTCTTGGCTTTATCCTTGTCTTTGAAAAATCTTTTATGCTTAGTTTTTGGTAAAGGTGAAAAAGAGAACTTATTTATACTTCCGCGTTGGCTGGCCTGACAACGGAGTCAGGCACCATCATGACCTATTATGGAAAATGGGTCGTGACAACCCCAAATCCCACACTAGGCCATGGAACATGTAAGAGGATTACAAAAGACATCATGTGAATAAATGCTAAAAAAAAATTCTTTCAATTGCCTCCATGAAAAATGCGGTGGCTCACCTCAATAACTGGATTCACTCTAGTGAACTCATCAACTATTACCTCTATCGCCCGAAACGATATCTGCATAGAGATGCAGGTAAGGAGTGAGTTAGACATAAATATAACCTAGTAAGATCCTCGACCTGCCACTTTAAATACCTCCGGAACAAGTGTTAGTAAATACAAACACACACCAAGCACAGAAATCTTTCAATAATTACTCTATAAGGTCCAAACAATTAATCAACAATAATACTTTATATATCTCAATACAATCTACACTAAGGACTTGTTATTAACGAAAATGCAGGAAATTAACCAAAAACCCTAACAAGTCCACGACAGCATACACAATGCCCCAAATCCACCACGACGACATACATAAGCCCCAAATTTCTAATGGCGGCATACACAATGCCCCAAATCTATAAAAGCGGTATACACAATGCCCTAAATATATAACAAGGGCATATACAATGTCCCAAATCTATCACGTCGGTATACACAATATCCCAAATATATCATAGCGACATACACAATGTGCCAATGCCATAGCACGAGGCTACTCCATATTACACTACACCACAAATTACTTATTAAATAATTTTAGCTTTTTATAAAATAGTGTATATTTTTGGCTGGTCAACGACCACCGATTCTGCCAAGTGCACGCTCGTCCCAACACATGGACCAGGCAGACAAAATATATTTTCAAAACAAGTGTTGGAAAATCAAGCGTTAAAGTTTAAAGTCTCACTTACCTCGCTAATGAAAAGTTTTCCAATCTTGCAACGTTCAACCAATCAACCAAACATCCTTAATTAATGATATCCTCAATCTATCCAACATATTAATTAATGATATCAATGATGCTAGTCGGGGTCAAATCACAATATACTTAACTTTCAGGCTTACAGCTAAACCCCAACACTCTATGCTTTAAACTATGAACGTAAAGGTAAAACCATATCTTAATATCACAATCTAAATAGATACTATATATATAATTTATCTTTATGAATAACTCATGATTCATGGGTAGTAATTCAAAAGGTAAAGAAATATCTTGACACTTGTAACTTATAGTTGTCAAAGTTATAGCAAAAACTGATGCCTCTTAGATTTTCTTTTGCATATATAATTCTTTGTAGCTAAAACTGTTTCTTTCTCAAAAATCACTTAGAAGAATGAATGGGTGCAAAAGCCCAATCAATTGGCATCTTAATCTCCACATGAAGAGTGCCGTCGTTGGTTCCCGTTTTCGCGAATCCCTTATTATGCACAATAGATAAATAATATATGTTGTTTTATGCTCTTAGATGACCTGCCTCTTAAATGTATAATATGGGCTTCACCCATTAACTTGATAATCAATCTATATCACCTAGTTATGTGTATTATAAAATTCAAATAGTTATTATTATTATTATTATTATTTTTTACTTCATAGTTTACCTATAGTTATTTTTCAATAAATAATTTTATATTAGTACACTATATATATATACCCGTTTCGATATGTAACTCGTGAAAATTAGTAACTTTAGTTAAAATAAATTACATAAAAGTTCACTCACAAAATGTCGGATATTACATTTAGGGTGCTCTGGTCAAATATCACTTTTAAGTTTCTCACTTTCGTCCCTTTCTTGATATATTCCATATTGGCGTAAAATTCCCGGACCAAGTGCTATTTGGCATCCACCACACTTTAAGTGAACCATGTCCACCCTGTTCTCTCCTGGAATTATCTTGACACATTTGGGTTGTATCTATCCTGAACTTTCAACAAAAATTGGTGCTCAAGAGTGAGTGATCTCTGCGGTCACCGCGCTCGGAACCTGTTTAATGCAGTCAAGCTCACAAACAGCCCAAACTTCCTTGTTCTTTGACCGCTCAAGGCCGGCAACTCTGGTATCACCCCCTCGGTCATTATTTGGGATATCATCCTCGTCCATTGTAGTAGCTGGTGCATTGGGGGCATGTGTAGATGAGGTCTCTGAACCCTGACTGTCATCTTCCAAACCCTTGAAAGTTCACTCTGAGGTGGAAGGCTCATTTGTGAGCTGATATCTCCCCTGAAGCTGCTGTGTCTGAGATTGAGCATTAGGTTGCTCTTCCACACAGTTGCCCTCTAATGCTTCCTAAGACGGGACATGAACTTGATTCAGCGGGCTCAGTGCCTTCTTGGATATAATCGTTTGTAAAGAAAGTGGTACGGTACTATTTCCTCGACCTCGAGAGGGTTCACCCCTCCCATTTAATGTATCAACACGTCCACAAGACCTGACCATTTTCTGCAATAACCAGCAACATGAGTTAGTTATGGTTCAAGTAAACAATAGAATATAGTTGCAGAACAAAACATATACAGGATAGGAAGTGTGGTCCGCACATTTTTGAGTGCGACCGCAGATGGGGTTGTGTAGACCGCCTGAAAGTGCAGCCGCAGTGATGATTCTGCGGTCTGCATAATTTTGGGTGAGATCGCACATCTGAAGTGCGGTCCGCACAATTTTGGGTGCTTCCGCACAATGGATGCTTAAAAATGACAACTCTATGAAGACTGAGAATGCCTCAATCTGTGGTCGCACACACTTTTCTGCAGCCGCGGTTAAATTTCTGCAGACCGCACAATTCTAGCTACACAAATTTCCCTAACCTACAGATCTGCGGACTGCACAATTTCACAATTCGTCAGGCAGAAGAATAGGGTTTTGATTTTTTATGAATAATTTCAACTTGGTAATAGAAATTAAACAATATCAACCAAATACCCATCCCCCATATAGCAACTAGGAGTTTACCCAACAAAAATTAAAGCCCACATGGTTATAAATTTGATAATTGGTCTAAAAATAACCAAACAAATTATAAATTAAATTAAAAAAATTCAAAAATTCTAAGGATGATTTGAACATACTAGCGATGAAGTGGTGATGAGGAAGGATCAAAGATATTGAATTAAGTGCCACATGAGTGAATCGAGTGTGCAATATTTAAGCTTGTGTTTTAAGTTCTCTAAGTTTGTAAAGTTTTAACTGTAGAAGGAGACCTACTATTTATACTTAATGGGATGACCAAAAGTTCAAGAGATGAATGCGGCCGCAGAATTCTTTTTGTGGTCTGCACTATTTTACCTGTTGTACATTTACCTTTTGATGATCCGCGGTCTGCAGAATTACGTGTACAACTATAGATTTTGGTGCGGACCGCACATTTTTTTGTGCAGCCGCACTTTGGCCATTTCTCTGATAGGCAAACTTCAGAGAGTGTCCATATTTTTATTTCCAGCTGTGCGATCCGCACAAGAATTGCACGAACGGAGCTTCTTTCTGTTGTGTCATTCAAAATTGTACGGTCTGCACTTTTTCCATACTTAGCCAATTTTTTTAGCACAGTTCCTGTAAAGCCCACACATTCCTACAACACACTTCAAACCCAGTTAGCACAAAACAAGACCTATCTAAAGAAGAAGAAAAATAAAAAAGACAAAGAAGCATGGGCTGCCTCCCACGAAGCACCTGATTTAACATCGCGTCACGATGTAAATTACCATCATTTGAAATGAATTACCGCCTTTTCCCACGACATGGCCATCACCACCTTTTCCCAGATAATGCTTCAATCGGTGACCATTGACTATAAACACCTCAGCATTTTTATTCTTTAATTACAATGTACCAAATGATGTCACACCCTCAACCTTAAAAGGGCCACTACATTTAGACTTCAACTTTCCCGAAAACATCCGTAACTGAGAATTGAACAACAACACAAAATCATCTTCTTTAAACTCCTTGTTACGAATGTACTTGTCATGGAAGTACTTCATCTTCTCCTTGTATAAGGAAGAACTTGTATATGCGTGGTACCGGAACTCATCCAACTCATTCAATTGTGCCACCCTTAATTTAGCGGTGACATCCTACTCAATATTCAACTTCTTTAAAGCCCACATGGCTTTGTGTTCAAATTCCACCGAAAGAGGACAAGCTTTTCCGAACACCAACCAGTATGGAGATATTCCGATCAGTGTTTTGTAAGCCTTCCTATAAGCCCACAAAGCATCATCAAGTTTCTTGGACCAATCTGTCCCATTAGCATTCACTGTTTTGGACAAAATACTCTTTATCTCCCGGTTGGAGACTTCCACTTGACGCTTGCTTGTGGATGATATGGAATCATGACTGTATGAGAGACACCATACTGGGTGAGTAAGGTTTCAAAATCTTTGTTGCAAAAATGCGATCCCTCGTCACTTATATGATAGCCTTTTGAAGTACCAAATCTTGTAAAAATGTTCTTCTTAAAAAGTTCCACCACAATTCTCGCTTCATTGTTAGGAAAAGCAACTGCCCCAACCCGTTTGGACACATAATAAACTGCGACCAAAATGTAGGTGTTTCCACAAGAACTCACCAAAGGACCCATGAAGTCAATACCCACACATCGAAAATGTCAATCTCCAAAATGGTGGTGAAGGGCATTTTTTTCTTTGAGATTCCACCGGCCCTTTAACATTCGTCACAATGCTTGATGAGATCACTTTCATCCTTGAAAAGAGTGGGTTAATAGAAACCACAACTTAGCACTTTGGCCTCCATTCTTACTCTACCATGTTGACCACCATACGACGAAGAATGACAAGCCTCAAGAATTTCAACTTGTTCCTTCTCCGGTACACATCTTCTAATCACTCCATCCGTACAAATCCAGTAAAGGTACAGTTCATCCTAATAATAGTCTTCACAATCCCATTTGAGCTTCTTTCTTTGGCTATCAGAGAACTCAACCGGAATGATACCACTCACAACACAATTTTCTAGATTCACGAACCACGGCACTTCTTTCATAGAAATAGCCAAGAGTTGCTCATCGGGGAAGGAGTCATTTATTTCAAGGCCATCATGCGGCCTCACCTCCACCTCCAAACTAGACTCTTGGTCCGCCACTTAGTTATCACTCCCTTTAGATCTTGGATGTCTATATCAAACTCTTGCAACAAATGTTTCCATCTTATCCACCGGGCTTTGGAATCTTTCTTGATCATAAGATAGTAAAGTGCCGCATGATCCGTATGGACAATTACTTTTGCACCCATCAAGTACGGGTAAAACTTCTCAATAGCCAAAATAATGGCAATGAGATCTTTTTCTGTAACAGTGTAGTTGACTTGGGCATTATTCATGGTATTACTTGTATAAAAAACAAGATAAAATTTATTATTGATGTGTTGCCCCTGAACTGCCCCTACCGCTATATCACTTGCATCGTATATGAGCTCAAAAGGAACACTCCAATTTGCAGCGGTGATGATGGGAGTACTAGTCAACTTGAGCTTTAGAAAATCAAAGGCTCTTATACAAACATCATTGAAATGTAACTTAACATCTTTCTCCATAAGCTTGCACAATAGATTTACCACTTTAGAGAAGTCCTTGATGAAAGGTCGGTAAAATCCTGCATGGCCTAAGAAACCCCACACGCCTTTCACTGAAGTTGGAGGTGAAAATTTAGAAATCACCTCAATATTTTTCTTGTCAACTTCAATGCCATTCTTTGATATCTTGTGGCCATGGACAATGCCTTCCTCAACAATGAAGTGACATTTCTCCCAATTGAGCACCAAGTTTGTTTCTTCACATCTCACCAACACTTTATCCAAGTTTTCTAGACAATCATCAAATGAATTTCCGACCACCGAAAAGTCATCCATGATGAATTCAAGGTAATCCTTTACCATGTCCATGAAGATCACCATCATACACCAATGAAAAGTTGCCAGTGCATTGCAAAACCCAAATGGCATTCACGAGAATATGAATGTACCATAAGGACATGTAGAAGTAATTTTTTCTAGATCTTATGAAGCAATAAAAATTTGGTTGTAGCCAGAATACCCATCAAGGAAACAATAGAAAGCTTGGTCGGCCAATCTATCAAGCATTTGATCTAGGAAGGGAAGTGGTAAATGATCCTTATTTATGACTTTCTTGAGCTTAAGATAGTCCATACACACTCTCTACCCGGTCACCGTTATTGTAGGAATCAACTCATGCTTGGTGATCACCATCATGCCCTCTTTCTTTGGGATACATTGAACCGGAGAAATCCACGAACTATCAGAAATGGGGTAAACAACCCTGGCATCCAACCACTTGATGATCTCCTTCTTGACAACCTTTTTTATGGCTTCATTGAGTCTCATTTGATGTTCCATAGATGGTTTAGGACCTTCCTCCAAGTTAATCTTATGCATGCAAAATGCAGGGCTTATTCCTTGAATATCCGCCAATGTCTATCCAATAGTCTTCTTCCTCGTTTGTATCACCACCAATGTAGAATCTATGTGCACGTTAGTCAAACTAAAGGAAAGAATAACTAGTAAAGTAGAAGAAGGGCCAAGAAATTCATACTGAAGATGTGGAGACAATGACTTCAACTCCAAGATGGGAGGCTCCTCAATTGAAGGCTTTATTTGAGGAGTGGTTCTATTTTCAAGACCCAAGGACAATTTGTGGGGCTTGTAAGTTTACGACCCCATTCCTTGTAACCCTCCATTTCTTCATCATCACAATTGATCAAGTCGACCTCCAATGTATCATCAACATTCATCATAGCACTTGTTTCATCTACAATCACATAAGTCACCAAGTCCATGAAAGAGCACATCTCATTGCAATAGGGCTGCCTCATAGACTTAAACACATGGAAAACTACTTTTTCATCACCAACTCCGAAAGTAAGTTCTCCGACTTCAACATCAACTAGAGCCTTCCCCATAGCAAAAAAAGGTCTACCAAGAATATTCAACACATCATACTCAATCTCACAATCAAGAATGACAAAATTCGTCGGAAGAATTAATTTGTCAACACGAACCAATACATCATCAATCAAACCCAGTGGTCTTTTCATGGTATGATCGGCCATTTATAATCTCATAGATGTGTATCATTAGTGCCCAATTCCAAAAGTCTTGAACACTAAATATTAAATCAAATTGATACTTTCCCCAAGATCATAAAGAGCTTTAGCAAATTTGGCACTTCCAATGGTGCAAGGGATTGTGAAAGCATCGGGATCTTCCAATTTAGGATCCATTGGATGCACAATTGCACTCACTTGATGAGTCATCTTTATAGTTTCACAATTTATCGACCGCTTCTTTGTCACCAAATCCTTCATAAACTTTGCATAACTAGGCATTTTCTCTAAAGTTTCAACTAATGGAACATTGATAGATAGACTCTTCATCATATCAATGAACTTTTTGAATTGATTCTTGCCATTTTTCTTGGCAAATATTTGAGGATATGGAGGAGGAGGCCTAGACATTGGTGCTGTAGCCATTTGCACTACCGGTTCCTATATGTCAACAATGTGCTCCCTAGACGGGTTCACTTCCTCTTGAGATTCCTCCACATTATCATCAATATCAATCCGCACTTCATCATTTTCTTTCACCACATTGTTCTGGGTCTCATCTTCTTGTACCACTTGCTCATCATCCACAAGTTTCCTTTGACTTGAGGTGGGTGAATCCCCACTTTTTCCACTCCTTTTAGTAATGGCCATGGCATGTCCCGTATTTTTCCCACCATTTGTGTTCACCACCGTGTCACTTGGTAGTGACCTTTAAGACGAGTGCTTAAAGCTTGTGATATTTGCACTAATTGAACTTCCAAGTTGCAAATTGACATGTTGTGTGAGGCTAGTTGGGCATCAGAGTCGGCATTCTTCTCCATAATTTGCTTTAACATATTCTCAATTCATCCCATCTAATTGTTAGAAGAACTTGGACCATAGGAAAGATAAGGAGGTAGGTTATTCTGTTGTTTATACATCGGGGCCCTTTGAAAGCACGACCCCTAATTGCCGGGGTTATTATTCCATCCCTCTTGGTTGTTGCCTCCCCAATATCCTTGGTTATTGCCACTCCCATTGCCTTGTTTACCCTTGGTTTTTACCATCTTTCCAGTTACCTTGATTGTTCGAATTCCAATTACCTTGAGGTCGCCATTGTTGTTGATTTGGGCCTTGAGAGTTGTTTCTTTGCCCTTGAAAGTTGTTCACGTATTGCACTACCTTTTCTTATTCATTGTAAGATTTATCTTGTCTAACTCACTTTATTCTTGCACATAATTCTCCACATGGTTTTGCACTTGTGGACCCCTTTTCCTTCTCTTGTTTACCATCATACTAACTCCCTCTATTGCATTGACTTTCTTAGGACCTTGAACTTATTGAAGTTAACCTCTGGCTAATCGATTCATTGTTGTGGTCAACTCGGCAGTGGATTTCTCATGATCATACAATTCTTTATCTAGGTGAATCATGTTTGGATCACCTTCAGGAACATTTTCTCTACTTTGCCATGCCGTTGAAGAATACGCTATCTTATCTGAAATCTCACAAGCTTTCGCATACGCCATTGTCATGAAATTTGCACCAGCAAGTTGGTTGACCATGCATTGATTGGTAGTATGGATCCCCCGATAGAAAGTTTATTGAATCATAACCTCCGTCTTGTCATTATTGGGGCACTCTTTGACCATTATTCGGTATCTCTCCCATATTTCATGCAACAGCTTATTGGGCTCTTATTTGAATGCTAGAATCTTGTCTCTAAGAGTAGCCATATGCTTGGGAGAAAAGAACTTGGAAATAAATTTCTCTGCCAATTCATCCAATAATGGAATAGTTTGGCAATATTTCTAACCAATCCAAGACTTTCCCCCATTGAGAGAAAGGAAATAGCCTCAACCTTAAAGCATCCTCGGAGACATTTGTCTATTTACTCCCCCAACAAGTGTCCAGAAACCCCTTCAAATGTTTGTTTGTATTTTGACACAGAGCCCCGTTGAAGAATCCCTGTTACTCTGGCAATGTTAGCATTACATTCGTGGTTTAAAAGTTTCCCGCACTAATGCATGGCGGGACTATGGCACTTGCATACCCTTCATTCGGCAACACTAGGCGTGGAGCCGCTCTTGGAAGAGGTGAGGGTGGAACTGTGACATTGTCTTGAGGCTGTCGACCTCTTCTATTTGCTTGAGGTTCAAGAGGAACCTTTTCAACTTGGTTGTCCTCAACTTCCCCATCCCCCATTGGCATGCTTCCGAGTGGATCATTATTGAGAGCCATTATTTCACCTACAATTGTATCACCAAAAAAATTAGTAACAAGGAAGGAAAAGAAGACTATTCACATATAAAACAAAATATATAGCTAAATCCATTTTTAGCTCCCTGGAAACGGAGCCAAAAAATGATCATGTCCAAATGCACACCCCTAACGAGGTATGATACAGTTGTTTTCAATAATAAATCCCAACAACGAGTCGAAATTGAATCCACAGGGAGTGAAAATGGGAAATAGTAGTATATATCTGGAGAGTAGGTTGCACTTTCACAAACAAAGTATTGTTTTTACTTATAAAACTAACTAAGGATAGAAAATCTAAAGGTATAAAACTAGAGATGATTGTTTTTGAATGTTTTTCAAAGATATAAAAAGGCCTAAGTCTATGACCATGACCTAGGTGTTTACCTTATGGGATAAAGACTTTTATGTTGTTTTATTGCCTGGGGTGTATTATAGCTCACAATACTGCGTTGCCCACTCAATTCATCTCGGTTAGAGAGTGGTTTTGTTACTATATCTAGGTTTAATCCTTTAATTAGGTTAATCAATCTCTCAATTGACCCAATTCCTTGTTATCTAAGTTAATCAATCTCACAATATTGAAGCATGTACCCAGCAAAATAACAAACACTCATTTATAAACAAACATAAAATTAATCACCCATAAGGTTTACACAATTGGGTTGGGTCACAACCCTAGTAAAAATCAAGCTAGTCATAGTGGGTGTAGAAGAAAAACAAAGAAAAAAAGATAATAAAACTCATATTGAAATACTAAAATATAAAAATACAATGTTAAATCACCAAAATAATCTAAAGTTGCCTAAAGAAGCAAGAAAAAATGGCTGCAAAACTTTGAATATTTAAAACTTGACCTAATTTCGTGAAACTATTCTATTTATACATAGCTGGAATTTTTGGACAAATATGCCCTTTCTGAGGTTCTGCGGCCGCACAGTTCCATGTGCGGTCCACACTTTGCTTCAGCTTCACAAGACTTGGATCTTTGCGGCTGCACAATGCTGAATCGTGTCTTCATCTCTTGTATTACGTGGTCCACACATTTCAGGGTGCGGCCGCATAGGGCTCTTCTGCGGACCGCACATTTCTGAATGCGGCCGTCAGCTGACTTCTGTGGCCGCACAATAATTGTGCGGTCCATACTTCCTTCGATTCTTGAAATGAACACTCTTTGAACTTCTAATCTTGCTTAGCTTCTATGGCTGCACATTTCATATGCGGACCACACTTTGCACTTGGTCTTTGATAAACTTTCCTTCACAATCTGCGGTCCGTACTTTGAGCTTTGGTGCCTGATTTTTTCTATAGTTTAGATAACTTCTTCTTGAGTTAGATTTCATCTTAGTGGCTCATTTTTCAATACTCCTGCAATTAAGCATATTTTTTTAGTTTTCGGGAATACAATTAAACGCGTTTGGACAAAAACAAAAGCTAAAAGACACTAATAAGTAGTTAAAATCCCCACCTAACATAAGCTATATTTATATTTATGTGTGGGCAGACTTAGAGCTACATCATGCCTTGACTATACTACTTGAATTAAAGTTTCTTGTTGCTTAGTTGAAATTTAACTGAGATTTAGACTAGAATTTATGTTTTGATTGAGCTTCTTTACCTTGAGTTATGGCGGGATATTTGATTGTCGGTACAATTATGTTTTCTCTTGCATTCCAAACCTCATGTTGTGTTTATATGATCGGTGGTTTTGTGTCTTCTTGACCCGCACGTATGATTGGGGGTGGGAAAGTCTCTCTAGTCCTGTGAATCAGGATGTATGCCTCGACATTGCTATGAAATAACATTATGGATCGGGATGTACGACCTCGACATTATTATGATATGCATCCATGGATCAAGCCATACAACCTCGGCAGTGTACACTATTATTATAGATCAATCCGTACGGCCTCAACATAATTCACGCATAATATTTGATAGGGTTCATAGTACATATGACTTGTTTCCTAACTTGAGATCTAACATTGTCTTGATTATCCTTGTTTGTTCGAGATAGCATACTTTTTATTATTTCATAACTATTTTTATGTTGAAATTCATGTTATTTGTATTTATTTATTTTGTCGCTACTAGTCTAATTTCATACGTATCTATTTTTATGAACTTTGCTGGTGCTTTATAGTTAGCTGGCCTAACGACAGTATTGGATACCATCAAGGCCTATATTGAGAATTGGATCGTGACACTTCTAAAAACTCTCCACAAATTCGTCAGACCATCTGAACGGAGCACCCTTCTAAGTTAATTTGTTCAACGAAGTTCCAAAAGATGTGAGTACCTAGCCAAACCTAGGAATATCCTTATCTCAATAGGGGTAAAAGGTTAGGTCCTACTCAGAACTACCTCAATCTTCTTTGGAACCACCTTGATCCCATCGCTAGAAACTATGTGGCCCAATAATGTCACTGAATCCAACTAAAACTCACACTTGGAGAACGTAGCATAAAACTTCTTCTTCCTCAAAATCTGAATCAAAATCCTCAAATGTTGCTCGTGCTCCTCCCTACTACGGGAGTACACCAAGATATCATCAATGAACATAATAATGAGGAACACATATAAGGTTGAACACATTAATGCATAAAGTTGCTTGGGTATTAGTCAAACCAAAAGACACCATCAAGAACTCATAATGTCCATAATGGGTCTTGATAGTCGTCTTAGGAATGTCCGAAGCCTTAATATTCAACTGATGGTACGCTGATCTCAAGTTAATCTTTGAGAACAGCCTAGCACCTTAAAGTTGATCAAATAAATCATCAATGCAAGACAATGGATACTTATTCCTGATGATAACCTTGTTTAACTGCCTATAGTCAATACATATTCTCATGGAGCTATCTTTTTTTTTCACAAATAATATGGGTGCACCCCAAGGTAAAACACTCGGCCCTATGAAACCCCTATTTATCAATTTATGTAACTATTCCTTCAATTCCTTCAACTCTACTGGAGCTATGCTATACGGTGGAATAAATATGGGTTGAGTTACCAACACTAGATAAATACCAAAATCAATATACCTATCCAGCGACATGTCCTGTAGGTCTGCAAGAAACACATTTGAAAACTCCCTCACTAACAACACTGACTCAACAGTAGGAGTATCATCACTAACATCCCTCACAATGGACAAATGTGCCAAACATCCATTCTCAAGATCTGGGCTTGCAATGTAATGAAAGATGATTAGCCTGGACGAGCGTTGTATGAACCATGGCTAACTGCAAAGCCACGATAAAACTGCTGAGCTGGCTGAATATGATCGAAAGGATGGCCTTTAATGTGATGTCCCCAGACTCTAGATGAGGCACCTCCAAAACCATCTAAACTACGGGTCCTCTTGAAATCCCACTCCTCTCCCTCTTGCTTGTGAATATGCTCTAAGAGCTTGGCAATCGCTACAACATATTGATATGTAGTATCTGTCCCGGCGTCCCAATCGATCCCGTATCAGATACCAAAGTTAAGGCTCTCAAAGAACCTCCTTACCCTCTCACTCTCAGTCGGGATCAGGAACACATCATGACATGCCAACTCCGTGAGCCACATCTCACACTGATTCATAGTCATACCCTCATGGTGTAGATGCTCAAACTCACTGCATAACTTATCGCTATGAGTCTGTGGAATGAACTTCTCTAGGAAGAGACTTGAGAACTAAGGCCATGTCAGTAGTGTTGTGTAAGGTGGGCTACATAACTCATAGGTCTGCCAACATCTGTAGGCTGGCCGAGTAAGTTGGAAAGTGTTAAAGTCAGTTTTGTTTGAGTCCAATAGACCTAAAGTGCGTAGAATGTGTTGACACTGACCAAGGGAACCTTGTGCACCCTTAGCAGGCTCTCACTGAAATGAGTAGGATGAAGTCTCTAAAATATCTCTAGCCTCTTCTTATCCTCATGAGTTGAGGATAGTCTAATATCGGCTTAAGTTACAACTACCGGCTGCACCGACAAAACCCCCGGTACTTGATAACCACGAGCTAGCTGCTCCTCTGTATGTACAGTGGGAGTCTGGGCTCCTTCCCCAACTTGTAAGGTAGCTGGTGCAACTACAATCATACTCGCCTGAGCCAGGCTCGAATACACACTCAAAATCTAAGTCAAAGTCTTTTGAAGACCAGGTGTACGATGGGTCCCTCCGAAGCTTGAGTTCGTCCCATTGACTCTACATAATTTGGAACCTGCTCTTCAATAGGAGCGACTGATGACTTAATAGTGGCTACTCAAGTGGGGCCTCTAGCTTCAGCACGCTTTCCAATCCAGCCTCTACCTCAGCATGGCCTCTCTAGCCTTTGCCTGGGTTATTGCCACCTGCTCAACTCAATCGAAGAATGTGTCATCACCATATGTGAGAGAATATAAGAGAAAAGATTCTCCCGAATAAACAAATCCATACGATAGAGAATGAAAGAAAGATAACTTTTCCTAAAAGTTCGGTAGCCTCCCACAGATAAGTACAAATGTCTCTGTACTGATCCGCATGACTTTACTAAGCTTGCTCATGACTCGTAGAACCTGTAAATCTTGAGCCCCAAACCACCAATAATAATGATGGCACCTAATACACTTGCTAGGCAAACCAAACATAAAGCAATAATGAAATTGACTAAAAATTCAAAAATAAATAAACCTTAACATCAAATAACAACAGATAAAGATCGCAACAATATATAAATCCCCCAGAACTGGAAATACTGAGTCATGAGCTCGAATACATAAATAAACAATAGGATTTGAACCTTTACCAAAGGTTTAGAAGACCTCTGACCTATCTATTAGACAATGGACTCTTTTCATTCTGATTTTTTTTTGTATTTAAACTTTTTGTTTAACAAAAAAAGAAAGAATCGGATGTGAAAGAATTTTTGGAATTGCATATTAAATGATGTACTAATACTAATAAACTAAATTTGATTTAATGAATAGATTAAAATAAATATAGTACATTGTCTATAAGAATATCAGTAATAAAAATAGAATAAACGCTAGGGGTTGCAATCAGGATACAGATCTACCTCATCGCTCGGGAGCTCAAAAATAATCCAACACTCAATGCTCAGCTGGTCCAACTCTTGAATCTGCACAATAAGTACAGAGTGTAGTATGAGTACAACTAACACTATGTACAACGACTATCATGACTAACCTCGGAGAGGTTGTTGGAAGAATCACCAATGATACTCACAAGATAAAATCTATATGTGTTTACCCTAAAAAATGAATAATAATTAAACTTATAATATGATTTTAAGGACACAAGATTTTGCCTAATATCAAGTAATGAATACAAAAATTACTAGCAGAATTAACAATAAAATTAAGCAAACCAGTATTTTAACGGAGTTTAGCCTTTCGAGTTAAATATCCTCGAATTGATTGATGCAAAAATACTTAAAGATATGGCAATCTAATGAAGAAGAATATAAGCCAAAAAGTATTGTATTATTTTGATATGCTCGAATGTAAGGTGTTTAAAAAATGATCAAAACCCTCTTTATATAGTAGAGGAACCCTATATATGGTACAATTATAATTACAGAAGTAAATCCTATGATTAGACTGAATAATCGCCCTTGATTTGATCTGTTCCGGTATTTCTGCCGTGATCTTTGACCGTCATGGATATCCCACTTTTTGTTATTGCACTTTGCTTGAAGTCTGACATATTTGGTATCGATTGTTGCAGGCCTCGGTCTCGATATTCACCTCGATCCCCTAACTAGATACATTGTCTTCGCGCTCTGGTCTGATCATTACGAGGCTAGCCTTCGATGCAATTCCCTGGCCTCGATCAAATAGTAAAATCTAGTAGGACTAGTTTTAATCATATACAGATAATCCCCTCGTTTCATGGTGTGTAATGAGAAGAAACGAACTGAGACTTCGATTATATACCTTGACTTGTCATGATGTCATCCTCCTGACGAAAGTGACGAAGTAACAGTAATGTCCCATCGGTTCATCTATCGAGGCATCAAATGTCTGTCAGTTGCTATCGGACATTATTGATTCTGAAATGTCATTTTCATCCTATAAATGTGCTTTCCTTATCTTTTCCCAAACATTACTCTTGATCTCTGCTCTAATCTTCAAAACTCGTTACATCTCTTAATCCTTTCCATTTTGCATAATTTCTAGGCTTCGTTATCAACCTTCCCTCAAAACACCAAACCTTATCCTCTTCTTCTTTCTCTAAACTTGCTCAAAAATGGCAAAAATGTCAAAAACTATTACTCAAAAGGAAAACACCTCTTTATCGCGGCCGTCCAGCGACAAACCCTGAGGAGTGCATTCCCAAGAAGGGGTATGTCCTTGATTCCGACTTCAAAGTCGAGAAGACTTCGTCTGTCCCCGGTAGTTGGGAGCCTATGTCGAGATATATATGCTGGATAACTGAGAGTGACCTTGATTAGGTAAATAAAGATTACCATTGGGAATATAAAGAGGTGGTGATTTCGATCCCCGAAGAAGACATCACTACACATGTGGAATAGTTTCTAAGTGTTTACACTTAACCTGTCACCCTAGGCCCTGTCGATCCAGTCATTATCGATTTTTGCCGCCAATATTAAATAACCCTCAGTCAGATCCATTCCTCTTTTTGGTGGACTGTCATTCTGTTCCAGTACTTTGCGAACAAAGCTGAAGGGATGATTGACACTCTCGACCACCTTATCAGGTTGTACAGCCCTCGTCTCTTTCGAGGTGGGTTACTAAAACTCCAAAGTTACTCCACCAAGGTGTTGTTCTCGAGTATAGATAAGGACAAGGATCGAGGGTGGATTGGAAGTTTCGTTCAAGTGAAGACTCCCAACCTAATCCCAATCGAGAAAATGCCATTTCCCCAGGAGTGGAATATGAAGCATAAGTACAATTATACCTTTAGCTTCCATTTATTGTTTTGTTTCCTTTGCTTCTTCTCATCGACATTCCTTTATATGAGGTAGCGGTCTCTTGGATGCCCGGTGCAATTCCTAACTTCTAGAGTTACGCTGAGCACTCATGGCAAGATTTGGCAAGAGGCCGATGGGAGGCCAAAAATCATGGTAAGTCTTTTTTCACATACTTGATGATTTTTACTAAAATATTTCTTTCCATACTTACTTGACTCCCTTTCAAATAGGCCTCGGAAAAGGCGCTATCATGATGCCCTCATCTGGGGAGGAGGAGATTTCACCCCCAGCCTTAAAGCCGGCGAAGGATAAGAAGAGAAAAAGGGTCTCGACCTTCAAGACTCCAAAGCCCAAGAGGAGTAAGGCTCATAAGTTGAAGAAAGACACCAGCGTCTTGCCTACGGATGTAGTTCAGCGACTAAGAGACGAAAAAGAGGAAAATGAAGATGATGGCTTCGAGTTGGTGGCTCGAACGAAGAGGAGCACCGAATCCCCAAAGGCCGCTGAGCCAGTGAGGGTCAAAGAGATTCAGTCTCGAACCGAGGAGATCTTGGAAAAGGGCCCGAGCAAAGTCCCCAAGTAGTCAGAGGCTGAAGATGCCTCTCGTAAAAATGAGTAATTGGTGGGTGTGCTTGAAGGGGCTGAATCCGAGGACTTTCAAAATGAATAGAACGCCATAAGTGACTTGCTTGGGGCAATAAAAATTGGTGATTCATCGATCCTCCCGACATTTTTGAGGGGCAAATTGAGGAATCCCAGGCCATGGGGAACCTCGATGTAGAAAGAGCCCACGAAGGGAAGGACCTTTTCCGTGGTTGCTTTACGGGAGTCGAAGATGCTACCGACATGAGTGATGCATCGAGTCTCTTGATTAGGCTCAACGACTTCTGAGCCGAGTAAGTCTCAGCTCCCCTTATTGATATTACACTTGTATTTATTTCTTCTTGCCTAATTTCATTTCTCTCTACACAAGCCTTGATACTTTATCGTGATGCGTTTTCTAAATTTCGGGCAGAGCTGAGACGATGCGAGGTCGATATTCAAAGGCTCACATAGGAGATAAATGCCCTCAAACTTCTCAGCAGGCAAAAAGATGAGGAGATTAAGGACCTCTAAGCTGAATTGGCCACAGCTCGTAAAGAGCATACCGACCTGATTGAGCAGGTAATGAAAATTTTTACAAGCTCGATATAATTATTCAGGGACGATGACTAATACTTTGATCCTGTAGTTTAAGTAGAAGGTTGAAAAGATCGAACAGCTCTGAGAGGAGGACAACATGATGAGAGCGTAGACTTTAGGGTGGAAACAAAACATGGACCGCCTTGCCTTGGAGAAAGATGTTGCTCATGCCCAACTGTCATCGGCTGAACATCAACTCCAAAGCATGAAGGAGAGAAGCTCAACCCAAGCCTAGAAAATTGAGGAGCTCGAGGGTCGGTTGGCCGCCGAACTTGCAAGGTTACGTCTGAGGCATAAACAGTAGAGGTTGACGCGAAGGAGATCATGGCCGTCTACCGAGCAGATGTTGAAGTTACTCAAACTCGAGCAAAGGAAGTTGCTGATACCACCAAGACTCGAGCATACTAGACTACCGAGCATGGTATGTACCAGTCTCGAAGAGAGACTCTTGAAGATATTCATGCTCGTGGATTTAACCTTGCTGTCGAGATAGAGAATGCAAAAAAGCTCGAGGCCAAGCCAAAGTGTTGCTCTCTTCCACTGATGATGATTCTGAGAGTGTAAGTGGATCTGAGAGCAAAGAAGATTCCGATGGCAAAGGTGTGGCTCCCGAGGAAAATTAGGCACTTAGAGTTGTTTGTTGTTCTTTATTGAATTTTTTATGTAGGATCCTGATCGATCCATACAATTATTTTCATATATATAAATGATTATTTTCCCTTTGATTTGTCTTTATTTCAATTTTTTCCTCGTGAAAATTCTATTTTGTTCATGCCTTGTTCATGAGTACAAGGCTTAGGCAATTTGGTTGAAGTCAGACTAATGGAGTCTTTATAATCGATTGAGTACTTGTTCGAACTCGAAATAGGATGACCCTTAGGTTTTGGTTGAGCGGGTTTGACTTCTCGAACTAAAAAATGTAATGGTCCTCAGGCTCTTGAATTAGGCTAATATGGCATTAAAAGAATGACTTTTTACCCATTTCGGCTTAGAAAGTTAATCATGTACCCATTAGGGTTTTTGAGGGTTGATGTGAACGAAGCCCTTTAAAAATTTGCCGAGGGTAGCCTTTTAAACAGGTAGCCTTTTATTATGTTAAGTGAGACTTGCTCAGTTGGTAAGCACCTCCACCAACGATCGTTAGGTCCTGGGTTCGAGTCACGCTGGAGGGAAAGTGAGAAACAATATAGATCCTCCTAATTTGGGTGGGGTTTTAAAAAAATAGGTTTTATGAAAATATTTGAAGGCCTATTTTATTACGGAACTCAGATGGCTCCAAACTGTGTTAGTTTGGCCATAGACTTTAATTTAAGATTTGCCTCTTGGGCTTGTTTCTCAATAACATTCCGAACTTGTTCAAAATGTCAATTCCGCACTGGGTGGCCGGGGCCTGTAATAAAAAGGGCTGCCTTTTTATGGTCTTATGATCTAAAGATTTTAGTAGTTTGATTACATCGAGTTTTTGGACGACAATCCTCGTGTTCGAGGTATGTTGTTCGAACTTTAGTTGTGATCGGCGCTTAAGCTTTTTTCCATGAGAGACCAAAAGTAAGAAATTGTAAATTAAAATTTTATCTAAGGCATAAAATATTTTGCAAGGAAATATAGTTTTCTCAATAGATTATAGATGCGTACATGTTTATCTTTAGGGCTTGAGTAATCAACATGCACATGATTCGTTTGACTGTTTGGCCCTTACAAAGTTTTACCTATCGAGACCCTGTTGAAACGAAGTACCTTTCTTGTAACATATTTAACATCTGAGGGTGATACTCCACAGTATTTGAGGTTGATTTTATAGAAGCCTTGGATAATGTCGAATTGCCCTAAGGTAGCACAAATAATTTTTGCCTCATTAAAAACCTCACCAAAAAAACCCTTACTTGGGAAAAAAACCGGTATAAGGGAAAAGAGTGCAACGCGTGCTTTAAAACCTAAGGACTTTGTGTTTAAGAGTTCCTCGATGTCTTCGGTCGTACACCCGCGATTGGTTAGTATAAAATACAAATAAAAATGGAGAAGGTCGTTCCTTAGCAGTAATATCGTTTGAGGAGTGATATGTTCCAATAGTTTGGTAATTGCTTGTTGTCCATCGTGCCAAGTTTGTAAGATCCCTTTCCGACAATTTCGAGGACCTGATATGGTCCCTTCTAGTTCGGGCCAAGTTTTTCTTCGATTGGGTCTCGAGTATTGAGGATGACCTTTATCAAAACTAAGTCTCCAATTTTAAAGTATCGAAGATTGGATCTTCGATTGTTGTACGCTTTGATGCACTGTTTCTGTGTGGCCATTTGAATGAGGGCGGCATATCACCTTTCATCTAGCAATTCTAGGCTCGTATTCATAGCCTCATGCTTTGACTCCTCCGTTGCATACCGAAACCTAAAGCTCGATTCTCCGATTTCAACCAGGATCGGAGCTGTAACACCGTAGACTAAAGAGAAGGGTGTTGCCCCAGTACTGGATTTCGACGTTGTAATATATAACCAAAGGACCTCGGGTAATACTTCTCTCAATTTTCATTTGGCTTCATTCAATTTTTTCTTAAGATTTTAGATGATGATCTTGTTTGTCGATTTGACCTGTCCGTTCCCACTGGGATGATACGGCATTGATAGGATCCTTTTTATTTTACAGTCTTCAAAAAACTATATCACTTTACTATCGACAAATTGCTTTCCATTATCACATACGATCTCAGAAGGCATTCCAAACTGGCATATAATATGGTCCCATAGACTTCTTTTACTATGCCTTTTTCGTAAGCCTGCACTTCAGCCGACTTAGAAAAATAATCAGTCTTAAAAAAATGAATTTAGCTTTACCTGGGGCCGATGGTAGGGGCCGATGGTAGGGGCCGATGATATCCATTCCCCATTTCATGAACGACCACATGAATATGACTAATTGGAGTTGCTCTCCAGGCTGGTGGATCATCGGCGCATACCTTTAACATTTGTCGCATTTTCGAACAAATTCTTTGGTGTCTTTTTCGATATCAGCCATCTTGCTATGATGACTTTGTGAACCAATGACTCGACACCGGAATGGTTTCCGCAATTACCCTCGTCAATTTATCATAGGACGTAGTCGGTGTCTCCCAGTCCCAAACATTTTGCTAACGGTCTATCGAACGTTCACCTATACAGAGTTCCATCTTTGGCCAAAGTGAACTGTGCGGCCTTAGTGCTTATAGTCCTTGATTCTTTAGGATCCAATGGAATCTTCCCATTCTTTAGGTAGTTGATGTACTTATTCCTCCAATCCCATCTTAAAATTGTGGAGTTTATATTGGCGTGCCCTTCTTCGATCACTGACCTTGGAAGTTGTACGACAGTCCCTGAGCTAAGTTCATTATCTTCAATCTATGACCCCAAATTTACAAGGGCATCGGCTCACTATTTTTTTCTCGAGGTACGTGTTGTAGGTTCCATTCTATAAATTACTGTAGAGACACCTGCAATTTGTCCAAGTATCTCTACATTCGATCTTGTCGAAACTCGAAAGTTTTGTTGACTTGATTTACCACAAGTTGGGAGTTGTACTTGGCCTCGATGACCTCTGCTCCCAAGCTCTTAGCTAACTCGAGACCTGCAATCAAGGCCTCATACTCGGCCTCATTATTAGATAATTTAGAAGTTTTGGTATAATGTCTAATTGTATTACCTGCGGGTGGCTTCAAAACGATGCGTAGCCCTGACCTCTTCACATTTGAAGCGCCGTCCATGAAGAGGGTCCACAACCCCGATGATGTACTCAATTTTAACAATAGTTCTTTTTCAACCTCGGATATGAGGGCTGGCGTGAAATCGGCCACAAAGTCTGCCAAGATTTGAAACTCGATGGTTGTTCCAGGTTGATACTTGACATCGTACCTGATGATCTTGACGGACCATTTGGCGAATCGGCCCGAGAGTTCGGGCTTGTGCAAAATGTTGCAAAGGGGGTAGGTAGTTACAACAAAAATTAGATGACATTGAAAAAATGGTTTTAATTTCCTAGAGGCGCTTATTAAAGCAAGTGCTAATTTTTCTAAGTGTGGGTACCCGGTCTCAGCTTCACCTAAGGTTAGACTAGAATAATAGACAGGAAATTGCGTACCTTGCTCTTCTTGAACTAAGACCCCACTTACCACTATCTTTTGAGACTACTGAGTACAAGTAAAGTTGCTCGTCCGTCTTTGGGGTGTGAAGCAATGGCGGGCTCGACATCTATCATTAGAGTTCCTCCAAATCCTCTTGACACTCAGGGGTCCATGCAAAATTGCTCTTTTTCTTAAGCAATGACAATAACCGGTGGCTCCTATCCGAGTACCTCAAAATAAACTTACCCAGGGTAGCTATTCGTCCTGTTAACCTTTGTACAACCTTGACATTGTCAATAACTGTGATGTCTTTGACTGCCTTGATTTTATCGGGGTTGATTTTGATCCTCTGATTTGATACCATAAAGCCGAGGAACTTTCCCGAGCCGACCCTGAATGCATATTTCTCCGGGTTAAGCTTCATGTTAAACTTTCTTAGTATGTAAAATTTCTCCCACAAATATTTCAAATGGTCCTCTGCTCGCAGGGACTCAACAAGCATATCATCAACATAAACCTCCATTGATTTACCTATTTGTTCCACGAACATTCGATTTGCTAGGCGTTGATAAGTAGTTCCAGCATTTTTTAGTCCAAATGGCATTACATTATATCAATATGTGACGTACTTAGTGATGAACAAAGTCTTTTCCTGATCCTCTGGGTTCATCTGTATTTGATTGTACCTAGAGTAGGAATCGAGAAAACTAAGGATCTCATGGCTGGTCGTGGCATCGATAATGCGATCCATATTCGACAAAGGAAAAGAATCTTTAGGGCATGCCTTGTTTAAATACTTATAGTCTACACACATCCTAAGTTTGTTTTCCTTTTTAGGGACTACAACTACGTTTTCTAAACACTCAGGATATTTTACCTCCCGAATTGGTCCTATAATAAGAAGTTTTATTACCTCGTCCTTAGTGAGTTCATGTTTTATCTTGGACAAAGTCCTTCTCTTTTGTTTTACCGGGCAGAACATCGGGGTCCAAGCTTAGTCGACGCGTAGTGATCTCCAGTGAGATCCCTGTCATATCTCAGTGGAACCAAGCAAAACAATCCATGTGTATTTAAAAGGAATTGCATGAGTTATTTCCTGACCTCAGGAATTAACGTCGTGCCCAGGTATACCTTTCGATCTGGCAGACGCTCGATTAGTATGACTTTTTCCAGCTTTTTGACCATTGACTTTGTTGCATTGGAATCATCAGGGATTACGAAGGTTCGAGGTATCATATAATCATCATCCACGAAAGTTTCTTGATCCTTCGATCGGGCAGAGGCCAGTGACTGTGGTTGCTATTTGAATTCTTGTTTTTCCTTTGATTTTGATCTATTTCTTCATGACAGCGTCGATACTAGCATTACCTCATCTATTGCAAACATTTCCTTAGTGGCAGTTGTTCACCGTACACAGTTTTTATTTCTTCTGATGTTGGGAATTTCAAGACTTGGTGAAGAGTTGAGGGAAATGCTCTCATATTATGAACCTAGGCCTTTCAAGCAGCGTGTTGTACCTCATGTCAACTTCTATCACATGGAACTTTGTTTCCTAGATAGTCCCAGCCACGTTTACTGGTATAATGATTTCCCCTTTGGCGGCTTCACTCTCCATACTAAAGCCGTTAAGTACCCGAGCTGCGGGCACGATCTGATCTTGGAGGCCGAGTTGCTCTACGACCCTTGATCGAATAATATTTTTCGAGCTACTTGGATCAATCAACACACGTTTAAATTGAATTTTATTCATAAGGATAGATATTACCACTACATTGTTGTGAGGTTGTTCGATCCCTTCTGCATCCTCGCCGTTGAAAGATAAGGTTTCTTTTGGTAATTAGTCCCAAGTTTGCTTTTCCCTCATAATTGTCATTTTGGTATGTTTAAATACAGGTCCTTGAGGGATATTGGCCCCACCGACGATCATATGAATTACGTGCTATGGTTGTTCCTGTTTGTTGTGCATGTTTGAATCACTATTTGTGAAGTGGTTCTTGGCCCGATCACTTAGGAATTGTCGAAGGTGACCCTCGTTGAATATACAAGCTACCTCCTCCCTCAACTATCTGCAATCATCAGTTCTATGACCATGGGAATTACGGTCTTTGCACATTTGATTATGGCTTCTTTGAGCTGGATTGGCCGGTAAAGGTTTAGGCCACCTAGTATCCTTAATCGGACTAATAGCTGATACAATACCTAATGTATCAATGCTGAAGTTTTATTCTGACAATCGAGGTGCTTCTTTGGATCCGACATCCCTATCTAAATCACTTTTGCTCATAAGCCCTCGATAACTTTGTTCCTAATCATTCCTTCTATCACTCCGTATGGGGTTGCGTCCAGGCCTATTATTTCTTCGTTCTCCATAGTATGGCTGGTATCTGCCTCTATTCGATCGTGGTTCCCGATCGGCACCCCTTTTAACTTTATCCACGGGCCTGCTGTGATAAATCGAACTAGTTGGAGTTCCCATTTGATCATCCTCGACCCTAATCTTCGACTGGTACTGATTGTGTATATCGGCCCAAGTGATAGCTAGATTCGATCAAATTCTGCTTCAACTGTTGTTAAGCTATTGTCACGTCCAAAATCCGAGAAGCGCGACCGGCGCTCAACCGAGTAAACCCGACTGAGCAAGCCTATTAGGTTTCATTTTACCCAAAACAGCTCATGATTAAGTAAGATATGGACTCTATTAATCATGCTTTAGTAAGTATTTCATTAACAACTTAAATAACAACTATCAAAATATTACAAGTTTTATAAATCTATGTAAAACATCAATATTTCTACTTTAATTCCCAATACCAAACACCACCCACAACCTATCTACGGAGCCTCTAAATATAGCTAAGGAATAATATGGAAATGCCGACAACAATCGTACAAGACCCCGAAATGAAGTGGCGCTCACCAAGTCTGCTGGGAAGAGAATACTCCTATCACTGGCCAATGCCGCTCACTGTGGAATAACCTGTATCATTAAACGGTATAGCACCCCCTGCAAAAGGGACGTTAGTACCATTAAATAGCACTAGTATGTATGACTAAACACCATCCAATTAGAAAGAACTATCAAACAAGTATAAAAGAGATCATAAAAGTAAATCAAAAGCTTTAACAATCCCCACATCAACAAATAAAAGGGATCACATAGCTTTCACATAATTTCCATACCTCTAGGTTGCGTTCCATATCCCGTCATAGGATTCACATATCATATTTTACACCTATGCATTTCATAACCTGTCCATAGGGTTCATATATCATATTATACACCTATGTGTTTCAAAACCCGTCCATAGGGTTCATATATCATATTATACCCCTATGCGTTTCATAGCCCGTCCATAGGGTTCATATATCATATTATACACCTATGTGTTTCATAGCCCGTCCATAGGTTCCACATTTTATATTATACCCCTATGCGTTTCATAGCCCGTCCATAGGTTCCACATTTTATATTATACCCCTATGCGTTTCATAGCCTGTCCATAGGTTCCACATTTTATATTATACCCCTATGCGTTTCATATCCCGTCCATAGGTTCCACATTTTATATTATACCCCTATGCGTTTTATAGCCCGTCCATAGGGTTCACATATCATATTATATACCTATGCATTTCATAGCCCGTCTATAGGTTCCACATATCAATTAATCGGCACACGGGGCCACAATCATTACAACATACTTGGCACTAGGCCATATTTCATAACTCAACCTCTTATTTCCCACATTTTACATCATTTCCGCATATTTAACATCAATATCAATTTCAATAACATGCCATTCAATTCAAGATGTCAAGTACACATGAGAGGAACTATGAATCCTTGGCATATACAATATCTTAGAGATCATACACCTCATGTTTATTGACAATGGAACTTTAAACACCAGGGGCTCTTCCAAATAAATAGAGGGGCTACCCCAACCCGCAATAAAAACACACATCAAAGGTATAAGCAAGTAATTACACCAATTATTCTTGAATCCTTCTTTTTCAATCATGATATTATACAGTTATAATTCAAGTTCTCGGCACATTGGCCACACTCTATTTCCCAAATTCATTTGATTACTTTAAATATCTCTACACATAGAGGATTTCACATAGTTTGGCATAAGATATGCAACTCAATCTCAATTTAAGGTCTTAGCATTTCAAGACATGATTCATATTCCTTGAACCCTTTTTAAGTTATCAACAATAGCACCTTGATCATATTGGAATGCATCTTTCATAATTATATGGTCACAACGCCAACTCATGTAAAGTACCAATCACAGCAAGAATCCAAAGTTAAATCTTACCACATTTACACAGTCACTTACTTCACTTCCAAACATCTTTGTACATTACCAACAACTAGACACAATCAATCAAATACATTTGATACACATACGAACAATTTGGAGCACCAACCTTAACGAGTTTTCTCACACAATTTGGCATCAAAATCTCAATTTAAACTTGACTTGAAGTCTACGCATTTTAGCTCATAGTTCCCATTTTTTACATATCCTCGTTTATCAAGAATAACATATTAAACACATTGAGGTACATCTTTCACATATATTCTTGCAACACCCAAATCGTTTGAAATAATGATTACCACATAAATCAAATTCCGGACTTACAACATAGGCAGGGACACCATTGGAGCTCAATTTATAAGAAGATGGAGTTTTAGTCATACATACCTTGATTATGCTTTCCTTAAGTTACTACGACATTCCGGAAATTCTAGCAATCCCAATCTACTTTGAGACATAGCAAAATTGAACACAAATTAGGAAGACATACATAATTCTAGCTCATTTGAATATTTTATCAAATACTAGTTGTGCATCTTGATTTCAAATCCCTTTTTACAAGATTTCCTTCATTCCCAAACCCAATCTTTACTTATTTATGTTCAACAATCTTCCCATAAACCTAAGTTGTACATGCATGTATACATAATACTAATACACCCAAGAATCATACCTCAATAACCCATCCTATACCCCAAACTCGAAATTAAAGTCAAGGGTATAGAACCTTACCTCTTAGATTAAGAACTTGTGATTGGGTTCTTTGATTCTTGAAGATTGATGCAAGATTGGATGATTTGAATATTGGGTTCCTCTTTCTCTCTCTATAATGCTCTCAGCTCTCTCTAAAATCAGTAAGAAATGACCCCAAAATGAACCCCAAAGCGTATATATTAAAATGGGGTCGGGTTATAAAAATAGGGAAATTAACCCTCCGATGTCGGGTCTGCTATAGCAGAACGGACCGCAAAATGAGAATGATGGCCGCATAATGCACCGCAAAATCGGCACCCAAAACTGAGCTACACTAGCCCAATCTGCGATAGAAATGTGACCGCAGAGTTAGAATTGCGACAGGATTTGCGATCGCAGATTTCACATAGGATCGCATTTTTCCAGCATTTGGTAATTTGATCATAACTTTCTGTAGGAATGTCCAAATGACGAACGGTTTGTTGCGTTGGAAACTAAACTCAAAGGGATTTAATTTTATGGGTTGTTCATCACATAAAATCTTATACATATTTAGATAGGCTCATTCAAAGTGGGGGCTTATGCGAACTCATTTGAAATCTTAGCCTATTATGAAGTTTTCCAATTTGGCTTAGACTTGGGCCTCTCCTTAGACCCCAAATCACTTATAATATGACTTATACACTTATTACCATATCCAAATGGATATCCATTATATCATTAATCCTTATTTTCATACAAAATAAAATAATTAGCCTACCTTGGCACCACGAAGTCTTAAATTACTTAGCAAAATTTTCCGGGGCTTTACAGCTACGAAGCTCCGGGCGTTGAGACCTTGTGTAAAAACTTGGATAGCCCAGTCGTTGGTAACTAGAGGCAAATCTATTCTCTTTTTTTGGAACCGAGATACAAATTCCCTGAGCATCTCGTTATCCGTCTGTCTTACCTTGAAGAGGTCTGATTTTCTTGTTGCAACTTTAATGGCATCGTTGGGCTTTCACAAGAGAATCTGCAAGCATAGCAAATGAATCAATAGAGTCGGGTGGTATGTTATGATAATATATCATGGCACCCTTCGATAAAGTTTCTCCAAATTTCTTCAATAGAATGGATTCAATCTCATCTTCTAAGTCATTCACTTTTATTGCGCATGTGTAAGAAGTGACGTGCTCATTAGGATCAATGGTCCCATTGTATTTGAGGATTTCTAGCATATGGAATTTCTTATAAATGGTATCCGGAGCCACACTTGGAGAGAAAGGCTTCTGCACGAACTTCGTCGAATTCAAACCCTTTAGAATCGGGGTGCCCCCGATATTTGATCAACCTGTGAGTTGTACGTCTGTACCTTTTGTAATTAGCCTCGATTTTGTTTTCACCTGATTCGATCCACTTAGTTATTTCCTCAAGCATCTTTATAATAGTGGGGTTAGCCTCTGATTCATTGGCGTTCTATTTTTCTAGTACAGGTTTGATCATATGAACAACTTCTTATGATGTTTCGAGCTCTATTCTTCTTGGTGCTCGATTCTAATTTTGGAGTTGTGCAATCGCAGCTTATTGATTTCGCTACATTTCGAATATCATTCGATCGCTAATTCTGCCTTTTTCTCCACTCTGTTCTGATCGACTGCTCGGGCATCTTTGCGGATGTTGTTTTCGCGGTTAATGCCCAAAATTCCCATTAATGGCCATATGAGAGCTGACATCGACTGGTTCTACGATCGATGGTCCATCGGGGTTGACAGGAGGTACTCCGTTTCACGGGATGACTATGTTTTTGTTTTCGCCATGGAGACCAAGGTTGTTGTCTTTGTGAAAGGGTGCTACTTGAGAGTTTGACATGTTGGTTCTTGAAATGTTCTTCTTCATATCGTTCCACCAATACACATCCTTAATGTCATGCTACATCTTCGTCGACCCAGGGTGAATGGAGTACCACGAATAATGTGCATCTGACATAATCCTATCTCATAGCCCTGCTACATCTGGAACACACAAACAACCCCTGCATCTGAGAACCTCATCTCCCTTGAGTTCTAACAACAACATCTTCTACTGTGGAACTCCCTCTCTCAACTCGACCATCTCTGGGTCCTTATACTGCTTCTCCTTTACTTCAGCTATGAGAGATGATTTTGCAGTATTTTGGATTACAACTCGACCATTTCGAAAGTCTACTCACCAAACTCCCAATCAAGCCAATTTACGAATATCTCTAGTTAATTGTATTTTTTTGGCCTCTACATGTGCTAATCTACCCATAGATCGGTGAATTAAGGCGTCTGCTACAACATTAGCTTTCCCTAGATGGTAGAGAATGTTAACATCGTCAAAGACACTTACGAGAACAAGCATAAAACAGTGTGTGTTATCGAAATTAGTACCAGGCAAACACTATTATCCTTGGCTCCACGGTGGGCGGCAAACTGTTTACTCTAAAAATTGGATAACCATTAAACTTATAATGTGGTTTTAAGGATACTTGATTTCGCCAAATATCAATTGATGAATACAAAAATTAGTAGCAAAAATTATTAATAAAATTAAGCATACTAACATTTGTACGGAGTTCATCTCCCGAGTTGAATACCGTCGAACTGATCTATGCAAGAATAGTTAAAAATATGGCAATTCGATGAACAAATATATAAGCAAGAAAGTATTGTAATGCTTTGATATGCGTGAATGTAAGTTTTTTATAAAATGATCAAAACCCTAGTTATATAGTAGAGGAACCATATCTATGGAACAATTCTAATTTCGGAAGTAAATCTCATGATTAACCTTAATAATTGCCCTTGATTTGATCTGTTCCAGGATTCCCGCCGTGATCTTCGACCGGTCATGTATATCCCGCTTTTCCATTATTGCGCTTTGCTCGAAGTTTGCCATATTTGGTCTCGATCGTTGCTAGCCTCGGTCTTGATAGGCAACTCGATCCTCGAACTAGATACATTGTCTTCGCGCTCTGGTTTGATCCACTACAAGGTTGGTCTTTGATGCAATTCCCTGGCCTCGATCAAATAGTAAAACTGGGTAAATCTAGTTTAAACCGTATACAATATGAATCCTGAATCTACCAGAATCTACACATAAAATGCAAATAAGGTCGATGGTGCACATAGAGAAGATATGCACTAAAGTCAGCCAGAATGACAATTCAGCATATAGAGAAGATATGCTCAATTTAGATAAGTCAAATCACATAGTCTTATAGAGAAAATATGTAATGTGTATCAGTTCATCAACAAAAGCGGCATACAAAAAAGATATGCTTACAAGAGCATGTACACAATTATAGAGCTAAAATATAGAGGAGATATGCAGTAAAAATCATGTTTACATCCAACAAGTTTGCATTTAGAGAAGATACCCAAAACCTATACTAATTAGTTTTGCATAACCGTGTGTATATCATCAAGGATAGTCATCAGAGGAAAACCCTAGGAGGATGGATCTTTATCCACACACTACATAAGAAATTTACATGCCATAATCATAACAACCGCATGGACAACTCACATGCCATAATCATAACAACCGCATGGACAACTCACATGCCATAATCACTCAACCCACACAGATAAGTCACGTGCTATCAAACTAGTCCATAACACAGAAAGCATATACAAGAATGCGTGTATGCAGTCAATAGATATCAAGTCACATACTTCTAGAGTGATGAAATAGCATTCCACGGTTTATGCATATGCAAAGTTTAGGACTACAACTTATATTAGGCGGTTATGCCACACCATAGCAAGTATCATGTTTAAACAGGACACAAACCTAGATATGATCTCTGGCATGATTCACGAGGTTACGTATTCATACAAATATAACAAGCATAATAGCAAGAATCACAATATCCAAAACAATGCATAATATAGCTTAAGGACCCGAACATGGATGAACACAATGTATGGACATAGGCTCGACCCCTCGCATGCACACCACCCCTGCCACGTAACCCACATTAACAATTCAAGCAACTAGTCCCTCAACCAAATCTAGGCAAGATACTTACCTAAAACGAGCTGAATCATTACCAAAAAATGCCTATCCATGCAAATCAAATTCAAACGGCTCGAATATAGCCAAACAACAGATTATGATATCAAATAATACCAAAGAAATAATTGCGGAGCATAAAGGCTCAATCTTTAATCAATTACACAAAGTCAACCAAAAGGTTAGTCAGGGGACTCTTCCCCGAAATCCAATCAAACTCTCAAATTCGACCTCCCACTCGAACACGTTCCAATTATATAAGTTTCATCTAAATTCGACTCCAAACCGGGGTTAAAATATCAAATATTCACTTTGCATAAAATATCCAAAAAACCCAAATTTTCTCTTTCAATTTCATATTTCAAGTGTACAAATCCATGGTGAAACAAGATCTAATTTCAACATCAAGTAGAAATCAGTTACCCTCCAAATTGTGGTAAAAACCCCTCAAAAAAGCACATCTAGCCAAGCTCCAAATTTTTAAAAATAAGCAAACCCTTGAAAAATAGGAGCCTCCCAGTGATTCTGCATTTGTGAGCTCGCAGGTGTGGTCCAGATCTGTGCATCTGCGGCCTCTTCTCGGCTGGATGATCCTCGTAGATGCAGAAGCACTTCGCAAATGTGATGTCCGCATCTATGGACCTCCCTCACAGAAGCTAGACAACTTCATAAAAGCGACTAGTGGCCAACTGGACTCCTCTTCCGATCTACAAACCCCCTACTCAGAGGTGCGACTTCTCACCTGCGCACCCCATCTATATAGGTGCAATGCACCAACATCGAACATGCCAACAAATACCAAAATGGTTCGGAACCCATCCAAAATATACCAAGCCCTCTGCGAGCCTTTCCAATCATACAAACAAGTCCCAATACATTTCCTAAACTTATTCAAAGTATTAAAACTCTGTAAAATAATATCGAAATCAATAATCGTCGATCAAAACGAAAATTGAACTTCTCATAGGTTCAATAACTTCCAGGCTTCAAACCAAGCGTCTAATACAAGCCCGACCAATTCGGATTACATCCAAACATTGTACGCAAGTTCCAAATGATAAAACAAATATATTCCAAGTCCCAAAAAACAATGTGAACTCGATATCATCAAAGTCAACTCCCTGTCAAACTTAGGAACTCTCCAATCCTTCAAATTGCCAACTTTTGGAAAATAGTGCCAAAACATCTTAGGAATCTCACAATATAAATCTGAACATATGACTAAGTCCAAAATCACCATACAAAGCTATTATAACCATCAAATTACCAATCCAAGATAGTTTATGTAAAAGTCAAACCTTGATCAATTCTTACAAATTAATCTTCCAAAATGAGACTATCTCAATTCACTCCAAAACCTTCTTGAAGCCAAACCAACTATCACGACCCAATTTCCCACTATAGGCCATGATGGCGCCCAGCGTCGCTGCTAGACAAGCCAACAATGAACTATCCATTTAATTGTCCATTATTAATATTTTTAAAGTCATCGATTTTATTTAATAAAGAAACTTAGAGTAAATGACCATAGAGATATAAAGCATAATATAAATATAAGAGTAAAGAAGCAAAATTAACAGACAAAAACCATGAATAACTACTAGAAATTTCCAAAATCTAGTATCACAAGTGCACGAGCAAACTAGTAGATCAATGAAACATCCTACTGATAGTAAGATAGAAAAAAGTAAATATAACAAGGTGGAGATCCATGTGTTGTAGAATGGAGCATAGGAAGTAGCTCACCACTAAGTCTCCTGGTAGGGGGGATACGTTCCTTACTGGCCCTAGATGCACCCGCCTCAGATTCTGCACGATTAGTCCAAAAGTGTAGCGTAAGTACATAAACATCGTGAACTCAGTAAGTATCGAGTCTAACTTCGAAGAAGTAATGACTAGGGGTAGACACTTACTATAGGTCAAAAAATAAGATGCAAGAAATATAAATAGGCATGGAATACAATAGCAAGTACGAAATGATTTTTAACATAACATAATTAAGAACCTATAAGTATCACATGCCAATATTAACCTGTAATGATCCAATAAGTAATTATCCATTCTTAGGTCAAGAAAAAAAAGATATCAAGTATAATTGGACCCTAGCAACACCATGCATGATTTATGTTGAGGTCGTATGACCCGATCCGGAATAGCGTGTACACTTTTCGATGGTCGACGAAAGCGAACCATAGATGCATATAATATACTGCCGGGGCATTCAGCTCTATCCACAGGAATACAGAAACTCTAGAAACTCCAACCAACGACTACTACATAGGAATAGTTCTCAAAAAAGGCATATCTCCACTAACAATCAAGTATTCGATCAAAACTAAAGGTAATGAAGGCGGGTATCATAAAAATCCTTTATCCAATTTCAATTATAAATTCAAGCAATTAAACTAACAAGTTGGTTTCAAGTAATAGTCCTAAGTCTACTATAAGGCCCCGTAAAAATTTCTACTCAAAACCCGAATCTCGTAGTGCCATGTTAGGATTAGGTGTTAGAGATTCCTAAAATTCCTAAAAGCGCGCCGCGGTTCGGACCCTTTGTACTGATCTATGCATTAAAAAGTCAAGAATTAAAGTTTTCCAGAAAAGTGCAACTATGCGGTCGAGAATGCGGTCGTATATCAGGTATGCGGATCGCATATCTACCTCAGAGTAAGTGTGTTGGTCAAATTGGAGGTCAACTATGCGGTCGATTATGCGATCACATAACCAATATGCAGACCGCATAGTCGTCTCATAATTACCTCAGAATCTCATAGGGCAGTTCTGCGGTACATTATGTGACCGTAGAATGTGTATGCGAACCACATTCCAGCCGCAGACCCAAACAATGTGTTAAGTTTTTGGGAAGCATTTTTGCGGTCCATTATGCGGAGCACATGTCAACTTTACGATCGCATATGTGATCGCAGATCTGAGTCGGGGCTCTAATTTTCTAAATTTTATACCTGACCCCCTGACTTTATATCCTGTGCAATAGCTCATTATGAGCATTTTTCTTGACACTTTTAGAGTGAGAGAGAGAGGTCTAAGAGAGGGAAAGTGCTTCCTATCAAAATTACTCCATGAATCCTTGTTAGATCATTGAAGATAGTCAAGTGAGGGACCTAAACCATCACCCCAAGAGATAAGACTTCATCACCTCAGCTCTTACTTTTACACATAGCTACAAGGGGTCATTGGGGAGGTGATTCATGGGGATAAGGGGAATTTCATTGAATGTATGTGTTCTTGAAGAATATGGAGAACTATAAACAAAGAGGCATGGGTAATGGGCTAGTGTAATCTTGCATAAAAAAACCATAAGGCCTTAATGAACACTAAATGCTCGATAGAATGCTCAAAAGAGCCTAGATTATGATCTTTTCCTGATTGTGAGTTAAATTGTGCTATATTGCTCAAATAGATTGAAGCGCGTACATTCCAGAACATTATAGAATTATGGAAATCTCGGTTGAGGTATGTATGGCTAAAACCCCGTCTTTTAGAAATTGAGCTTTATCGGTGGTTGTGTGAATACGGTAAGATGAAAATTGAACTGTTGTATTGATCGTTTTTTCACTTGAATTGGTGTCGTAACCTTATATGCGTAGGAAGTTTGTCTCAATATGATCAAAATGCTACTCTTGATAACTTGAAAAGGGGCAAGGACTATGAATCAAGAATTGAAATGCTTAGACCTTAAATTGAAATTGAAGCTGCATTATTATGCCATCTATGTAAAGTCTCCTCCATAACTACAATTTTAATTGCTCTTGTGTGCACTTATTATCTTGAATTACAAATCTAATATTGAAAATGGGAATGATGTGAAATATGGCGTAGTGCCAAATATATGATCTGATAGATGTGGCCCCATGTGCCTACGAAACGATATATATGAAATAAAGATGTAAATAAGATGATTGATGGAAAAGGGAAATGCCTTGGTAAGTGGACCCTCATGATTTTATTAATGAGATGCACAAAACCCTCAGGGTTATGCGTGCAACTGAGACAGAGGGAGTAGAGTTGACTGCCTACCGTCTGAAAGGGGTGGCTTATTTGTGGTTTGAGTTGTAGGAAGATACCCGTGAGGAGGGACGCTCTCCGAAGAGGTGGAGCGAGTTCGCCGATGCATTTATACACCATTTCCTGCATGCCGAACAAGGGCAGCCCATGCAGCAGAGTTTGAAAACTTGGAACAAGGTAACAGCAGTGTGTGGGAGTACCACATGGAGTTTGCTCACTTGTCCAAGTAATCCATTCATATGTTTCCCACAATGGAGGTCAGGGTGCGTCGGTTTGTTTAGGGCCTTAATTCTTTGATTATTAATGAGGATTCTACGGCTATATTGAATTCTGACATGAATTATGGGAAGATGGTAGCATTTGCTCCGGCCATAGAGAACTATAAATTGAAGAACATGATGGAGAGCGAGATTAACAGCAAGGCCCGGTCTACGGGCAACATGGGAGAGTCACTAGGTATGGAAAAATCAACTTTAAGGGAGGGGGGGATCACCAGTGCCTTCCCAGTCTATTGCACAGTCTTCAGCCAGTGCGCCGCTATCAGGGCCCAGCTAGCAGCAGTGGAGTCGTTTCAGGCCCTGTCAGGGCAACATGGGATCCCATCAGTGGGGTCGGTCAGGAGAGAGGTCCCAACACCAGCAGAGGTCCTCGTGCCCCAGGTGCGGGAAGATGGACTTAGGCACTTGCTATTTGGAGTTACCTCTATGCTATGGATGTGGGATGTGAGGTCATATTCAAAGACAATGTCGTGTATCCCGCCAAGGAGCAGGTAGGGGCATAGCAAAGCCATCCACTCCAACAGATGCTACATCTTCAGCCCCTTCTCCAGCTCGAGGTACCCCAACACCCGCAGGGCGTGGTGTAGCTAGGGGTGGTGCAAATATTTCAGGAGGACCCAACCCGTTTTATGCTATGAGTAGTCACCAGACTGCAGAGGCTTCACCGGATATTGTAACAGGTATTCTGACTGTTCGATCTCATGATGTGTATGCACTTATTGACCCTGGATCCACCTTGTCTTATGTTACCCCTTTTGTTGCCATGGAATTTGGGATAGAACCGGATCAGCTTCATGAGCCATTTTTAGTGTCTACTCGGGTTGGTGAGTCTATCACGGCTGCTCGAGTCTATAGAGGTTTTGTTGTTACGACACGGAGTAGGGATACCACGGCCGATCTTATTGAGTTAGGAATGGTCAACTTTGAAGTAATAATGGGGATGGATTGGCTTTATTCATGCTTTGCCAAACTTGATATTCGGACTAGAGCTATGAGGCTTGAATTTCCTTAGAGCTCGTTATTGAATAGGAGGGCGATAATGTAGTGCCTAGAGGTCGGTTTATTTCCTACCTTAAGGCCGTGAGGATGATCAAGAAGGGGTGTATCTACCATTTAGTTCAGGTTACAGACACCAATGCCAAGGCGCTTAGCCTTGAGTCTGTACCCGTTGTGAATGAATTTTTGGATGTTTTTTCGGATGAGCTCCCTGGGATTCCACCAGACAAGGAGATTGATTTTGGGATCGATGTGATGCCAGGCACGTAGCCTATATCAATTACACCTTATAAAATGGCACCGACAAATCTAAAAGACTTAAAGGAACAATTGAAGGATTTGCTAGAAAAGGGTTTCATCTGGCCGAGTGTGTCATCGTGGTGCGCACTAGTCTTGTTTGTAAGGAAGAAAGATGGGTCCTTGCAGATGTGTATTAACTACCGGCAACTCAACAAGGTCACAATCAAAAACAAATACCCGTTGTCAATAATTGATGACTTTTTTACCAATTGCAAGGTGCTACATCTTTCTCAAAGATTGACTTGCTATCCGGGTATCATCAATTGAAGATAAGAGAGCAGGATATTCCAAAAACAGCCTTCAGGACTCGGTATGGGCTCTTTGAATTTATGGTGATGTTTTTTGGGCTAACAAATGCCCCGACAGCTTTCATGGATCTTATGAATCGAGTCTTCAAGACTTTTCTAGACTCCTTTGTGATAGTGTTCATTGACGATATTCTTGTGTATTCCTGAAGTTTGGAGGACCATGTTGACCATCTCAGGGCAGTTTTGCAGGCTATTCAGCAACATCGATTGAATGCAAAATTTTTGAAATGTGAATTTTATCTTGAATCTGTTGCGTTCTTGGGTTATGTCGTCTCCAGAGAAGGGATTATGGTTGATCCTCAAAAGGTTGCTGTAGTGAAAAATTTGCCTAGACCTACCAGTCCAATAGAGATTCGCAGTTTCTTGTGTTTGGCTAGGTACTACAGGAGATTTGTGGAGGGGTTTTCTACTCTTGCCTCTCCATTGACCAAATTGACTCAGAAAGTAGTGAAATTCCAATAGTCTAATGCTTGTGAGAGGAGTTTCAAAGAATTAAAATCAAGGTTGACAACCGCACCGGTATTAGCCCTGCTAGAGGGTACAGAGAGGTTGGTGGTGTATTGCGATGCTTCAAAAGTCAAGCTTGGGTGTGTGTTAATGCAACATGGCAAGGTTATAGCTTATGCTTCCAGGCAACTCAAGAATCATGAAAAGAATTATCCAACTCATGACTTAGAGCTGGCGGCAGTGGTGTTTGCGCTAAAGATTTGGCGAAATTATGTATATGGGGTCCATGTGGACGTATTCACGGACCACAAGAGCCTTCAATATATTTTCAAGTAGAAGGAGTTGAATCTGAGACAGAGAAAACGGCTAGTGTTACTCAAGGACGACGACATCGATATTCTCTATCACTCGGGAAAGGCTAATGTTGTAGCGGATTCTCTTAGTCAAAAATATATGGAGAGCTTAGCTTATACGAAGGCATACCAGATGCCTTTAGCGAGGGAGGTTCACCAGTTGGCTAGTTTGGGAGTTTGCCTTGTAGACTCTACTGAATGAGGGATAATTGTGCAGAATAGAGCCGAATCGTCGCTCGTGGTGGAGGTAAAAGAAAAGCAGTTCAATGATCCATTATTAGCACAGTTGAAAGAGGAGATTCATAAACACAAGACCAGAGCTTTTTTCCAGGACTTCCTATGTGTTCCTGACATTGACGGTCTTCGGGAAAGGATCATGGCAGAGGCTCACACTTACAGGTATTCCGTGCACCCAGGTTCTACAAAAATGTATCATGATCTCAAGGAGATTTATTGGTGGAACTACATGAATATGGATGTGGCGGCTTTGTGGCAAAATGTCCGAATGGTCAGCAATTGAAGGTCGAACATCAGAGGCCCGATGGATTGGCTCAAAGAATAGAAATTCCAATGTGGAAATGGGAAATGATTAACATGGATTTTATGGCAGGGTTTCCACGCACTCCATGCAAGTTCGACTCAATTTGGGTGATCGTGGATCGACTCACAAAATCAGTGCACTTCTTGCCAGTTAAAGATACCGACACACCGGAACAGTATGCTCAGTTTTATATCAAGAAAATAGTCAGGCTGCATGGTAGCCCAGTCTCAATCATTTTAGATCGAGGGGCTCAGTTCACAACCAACTTTTGGAAGAAGTTTCAGCATGGTTTGGGTACGCAGGTAAATCTTAGCACAACTTTTCATCCTCAAACCAATGGACAAGTAGAGCGAACTATTCAGACACTTGAGGACATGTTGCATGCTTGTACTTTTGATTTCAAAGGTAGCTGGGATGACCATTTGCTGCTCATAAAATTTTCTTACAACAACAGCTTCCATGCTAGTATCCAGATGGTAACCTTCGAGGCATTGTATGGCAGGAGATGCAGGTCTCCCTTTGGGTGGTTCGAGGTTGGAGAAGCGGAATTGATAGGGCCGGAACTTGTACATCAGGCCATGGAGAAAGTCAATATTATCAAGGAGAGGTTAAAAACTGCTCAGAGTTACCAAAAGTCTTACTCGGATGTTCGTCGCAGAGATTTAGAGTTCAAAGAAGATGATTGGGTATTTTTGAAGATTTCCCCTATGAAGGGTATCATGCGGTTTGGAAAGAAGGGAAAACTGAGTCTGAGGTATATCGGACCATACAGAATTATTCAGAGGATTTGTCAGGTGGCATACAAGCTCGAGCTTCCACCTGAGATGTCATTGGTACACCCAGTCTTTCATGTGTCTATGTTGAGAAGGGTAGTGGGTAATCCGTCCACTATTGTGCCAGTTGAAACGATTGAGGTTAATGAAGAGCTGTCAGATGAAGAAGTTCCAGTTGCCATTCTTGATAGCCATGTTCGAAATTGATAAATAAGAAAATTGCATCTGTGAAAGTGATATGACGGAACCAACAAGCTGAGGAAGCCACTTAGGAAGCCGAGGACGAAATGAAAAAGAAGTACCAACATTTGTTTGAATAGTCATGTAATAGCTCTTATGCATTTGGTTCCTATAAACTATTATCTTTTGATTTAATCTATGTAAAACTATCCCATTTTAGTTATATGTGTTGCCTATACAGCCATGGTGAATGTGGTACAAGTTATATTATGACTATGGAATATGTTTATGCTGTTAGAATACGTTTATGGGGCTCTCTAACAGGTGGATAGACCTAGATACAAAGGAAACTCTGGTGAAATTTTCGGAAAATTTAGGGAGTTAGATGAATTTGGAGACTATTAATATGTTTTAGGTTGTAAAGAGGCAGAAGGTTTCATGAAGACTACTAATAAGTGAACTTTGATCCTCATTCGAGGACGAATGGTCTTAAGCGGGGGAGGATGTAAGGCCCCGTGAAAATATCTACTCGAAACTCGAATCTCATAGTGCCATACTAGGATTAGGTGTTAAAGATTCCTAAAATTCTTCACAGCGAGCTTGCTCGCCGTGGTTCGGACCCTTTGTACTGATCTATGCATTAAAAAGTCAAGAATTAAAGTTTTCCAAAAAAGTGCAGCTATGCGGTCGAGAATGTGGTCGCATATCAGGCATGCGAACCGCATATCTGCCGCAGAGTAAGTCAGTGTGTTGGTCAAATTGAAGGTCAACTACGCGGTAAATTATGTGATCGCATAACCAATATGCGGACTGCATAGTCGTCGCATAATTTCCTTAGGATTTTGTGAAGGGCGATTCTGCGATGCATTATGCGACCGCAGAACGTGTATGTGGACCGCATTCCAGCCGCAGACCCAAACAATGTGTTTAGTTTTTGGGAAGCATTTTTGCGGTCAGTTATGTGGACCGCATGTAAAATTTGCGTCGGGGCTCCAATTTTCTACATTTTAAACCCGACCCCATGATGTTATATCCTGTGCAATAACTCATTTTTAGCATTTTTCTTGACACTTTTAGAGTGAGAGAGAGAGGTCTAAGAGAGGGAAAGTGCTTCACATCAAAATTAATCCATGAATCCTTGTTAGATCATTGAAGATAGTCAAGTAAGGGACCTAAACCATCACCCCAAGAGGTAAGACTTCATCACCTCAGCTCTTATTTTTACACATAACTACAAGGGGTCATTGGGGAGGTGATTCATGGGGATAAGGGGAATTGCATTGCATGCATGTGTTCTTGAAGAATATGGAGAGCTATAAACAAAGAGGCATGGGTAATGGGCTAGTGTAATCTTGCATAAAAGAACCATAAGGCCTTAATGAACACTAAATGCTCGATCGAATGCTCAAAAGAGCCTAGATTATGATCGTTTCCTAACTGTGAGTTAAATTTTGCTATATTGCTCAAATAGATTGAAGTGCGAACATTCTGGAATGTTATAGGATTAAGGAAAGATTGGTTGGGGTATGTATGGCTAAAACCTCATCTTTTAGAAATTGAGCTTTATCGGTGGCTATGTGAATACGGTAAGATTAAAATTGAATTGTTGTATTGATCGTTATTTCACTTGGATTTGTGTCGCAACCTTATATGCGTGGGAAGTGTGTCTCAATATGATCAAAATGTTACTCTTGATGACTTGAAAAGGGGAAAGGACTATGAATCACGAATTGAAATGCTTAGACCTTAAATTGAAATCGAAGCTGCATATATTATGCCATCTATGTGAAGTCTCCTCCATGCCTACAATTTTAATTGCTCTTGTGTGCACTTATTATTTGGAATTACAAATCTAATGTTGAAATTGGAAATGATGTGAAATGTGGCCTAGTGCCAAATATATGACGTGATAGTTGTGGCCCCGTGTGCCTATAGAGCGATATATATGAAATAAAGATGTAAATGAGATGATTGATGGAAAAGGGAAATGCCTTGGTAAGGTGGCCTAGCCGATCGGGCCGATATCGGATGCCATGCTATGCAAATGATGGTAATATGTATGAGATTAAAGTGAATTTCTCAAATGAGGCGACCTAACCGATCGGGTCGAGGTCGGACTCCGCTCAAGATAGCAGTGGAAATGTGAGCAATGTGGAAGGATATGAGATGCCCAAATTAATGGTTATGGGAAAGATGTGAAAATTTTATATTTCTTTATATTGATAATGTTGTGATCATTTAAAGTTTTTGAGTTATACTTGATATTCCCTTATCTTTGTACGAAAGTTCTTTCTAACTAGATGGTGTTTAGTTATACATACTAGTACTATTCCATGGTACTAAAGTCTCTTTTGCCGGGGGGGCTACATTTGTTTAAATGAATGTAGTTGGCTCCATTGCAGATAGTAACGATCGTGTGTAGCGGAGTACCTCCTCTTCGAAGTCTTGGTGAGCCCATTTATCCTTTAAGGAGTTATATTGCACATCTTTTGTTGTAGACTTCTACTTTTGAGGTATAGTCGGGGCCTTGTTGCAGAGAGGCTCCATAGACATATGTGTGGGTTATGTACGAGTGTTTGAGGGGTCCACGAACTATGTTGTAATTCTAAACTCCTGTTATCTATAAATTGTAATTCTATGAGAATCTTGGAGACTAACTTTAACTATAGTCTAAAGTTGTGATATAAAATGACTAAAAATGTTGAATGTACTGTCTTTCCTTGTTTAAATAAATGAATGGAAGCATGGTATCCTTGGTTGTATCGAGTTGGGTAGGAAGTGTTTAATAGGGCTTGCTCAGTTGGGTTCACTCGATTGAGTGCCAGTCACGCCTCCCATGGTTCTGGCGTGACATCTACCCGGACAAAAGCGTGATTTTAGCTACGTACAGGCTCTCGTCACATTGTGCGTATATTTCACCCCCAATTATTAGCAAATAACAATTTAAACACCTAAGGGGATAATTCCCTCTTACAAGGTTAGTCAAGAGACTTACCTCATTTTCAAGATCACTTTCCCGTCCACAAATCAGACCTAATAGCCTCAAATTGATGTCGAGCAATCCAAAACTAGCCATAGGTCATACAGACTAATCAATACATGCTCAAAAGTTCATAACTTAACTATTTCGGTAATTACCCAACCCAATTTGGAAGGTCCCTAAAATTCAACCCCGAAATCATGTGCTTGGATTCCTAAAATTTTCGTAAATAAATGTTACCTATAACCTCACAAACATAAATATATAAGTTCCACTCAGTTCCAAAATCATTTTCGTGGTCTAATCACATTTTTACCAAAATCTAGGTTTTTCAACAAAATCCTAAAATTTCTATAATTTACATGTTAAAATCTACCTATAATCTATGTGTTAAACTCACATTAAGTAGAAAAACCTTAGAATACTAGGTGAAAAATCGCTCTCCAAAGGCTCCAAAATCGGCCAATCTAAAGTGAAATGAGAGAAAATGAGCCTAAGTCTCAATTTAAATCTTGTTACTGCCCAGGTCTCCCTCCTTCGCGATCGCGAAAATGCCCTCGCGATTATGAAGATAAAGCTTCCTAAGCCAATGAAAAGCTTCATTGTATTCGCGAGAAGACCCATTCAAACACGATACATAGAGTCCTCCCATCACGAATGTGAAGAGTATCTAACTTACCCAGCCCTAGACCAAAGACTTCTATGCGAATGCGACCAAGGGATCGCGAAGGCAGAGTTCAGCATCCCAAAGCTTTGCGATCATGAACCTGTTGTCTTAAATGCGCAGAAGAAAATCCCAGCCTCCATTTCCTTCATCGCGAACGCGATGCCTTCTCCGCATTTGTGAAGATGGAAACCAGAACAATAAATTTTCAAAAATTGGACTTAGCTCTGGGTAGTCTGAAACATACCTGAGCCACCCAGGACCCTGTCCAAATGCACCAACTAGCCTATAAACATAATACAGACCTTCTCAAAACTTGGAGTACATAAAACAACATCGTAACAAAAAATAGCACCCCAAAACCAAATGAATCAACTTATGAACTTCGAACTTCTTCAATGCACTCCGAACGCAGTGAATCATACTTAGATAACTCGGAATGATTCCAAATCTTGCATACAAGTTATAAATCACCATACAGACCTATTGTTGGACTCAAAATACTAAACGGGCCTTAATAACACCAAAGTCTACTTCAAACAAATGTTCAAAAACATAAAAACATTCAACGCGCCAACTTTCAACATTAAGTGCTGAAAGGATCCTGGACCACCCGAAACTCTATCCGAACACACGTCCTAAGTCTAAAATCATCATACAAACCTATTGGAATCATGAAATCCTGATTCTGAGGTTGTTTACTCATGTTAAACTTGGCCATCTTAGGCCATTATTAAGGAATTAAGTATTTTGATTTCAACCCGAACCTTGCAAAACCAAACCAACCATCCCCGTAAGTCATAAAATAGTAAAAACACATACGGGATTTTTAATTAGGGGAACAGGGATCTAGAAAGCAAAATGACCCATCGGGTTGTTACATTGTCCACCTCTCAAACAAACGTTCTTCCTTGAGCAGGTCTCGAATCATACTTAGAGTGCTGAATAATTGTGGATATCTTCTCCGCATGTCTTCCTCAATCTCCCAAGGTGCCTCCTCGTATTGTTGATCCCTCAATTGGACCTTTATCGCAGAAATCTGCTCAGACTTCAACTAGTGAACCTACCTGTCAACAATGAAATCTGTCACCTCCTCATAACCCAAACTTTCATCTAGCTGGATCATGTTGTAATCTAACACATGTGACCTGTCGGCATGGTACTTTCGGAGCTTAGACTATGGAAAATCAAATGGACTCCCGATAGATTGGGAGGCAAAGCAAGCTCATAAGCAATCTCCCTAACTCACCTCAATACCTTAAATGGGATAATAAATCTCGAATTCAGCTTGCCCTTCTTTCTGAACCTCATGATACCCTTCATCAGTGAGACTTTTATGAGAACTTTCTCGCCTACCATAAATGATAAATCACACGCTTTTTGATCCGCGTAACTCTTATGTTTGGACTGTGCTGTGCGAAGTCACTCCAGAATCAACTTTACCTCCTGTCACACCTCCTTTTGGCGCTACCGCACCCCGCGAAGGGCGTGGCAGAAGGGAGTTTTTCCAATTAAAGGACAATCGAAACGGGATTTATTATTGAGATTCAGAGTCGCCACTTGAGAGATTTATGGTGTCCCAAGTCACCGGTTGAATCCCGAATCGAGGAAA